>JAYJMB010000727.1:0-17637 GCA_036873735.1 Pouteria campechiana | reverse complement strand
CCCGTACATCGACTACCTGCAATATGGGATTCTCCCAAAGAACTCGCAAGAAAGGTTAGCTCTAAGAAAAAGAGCTACTCGATATGTGTATTTCAATAATACACTATATCGCCGAGCATATGATGAACTTTGGCTCCATTTTCTTAACAGGGAGGAGATCCAATACGCACTCATGCAAGCACATTCTAGCGAGTATGGCAGGCATCCGTCTGGTCAAAGATTACACAGATGGATCAAATGCTTGGGATATTACTAGTCTACTATGGTCTCAGACTTGTTGCAATTTGCTAAGTCATGTCTCCAATGTCAACTCCATGGGGAAATCCGGCACATACCACCTTCAGAATTGGTACCTGCAAGCATTTCTTGGTCATTTGCATGGTGGGGATTTGATATCATTGGTCCAATCAATCCCCCATCTTCCAAGGAACATGCCTATATCTTGGCTGCAACTGATTACTTCTCCAAATGGGCAGAAGTTGACTCATACAAGAGGGTCAGAGCCAAAGAAGTAATCGAGTTTATTAAATTTAAGATTTTGTATCGATATGGTAATCCATGCCAAATTACATCGGACAATGGCACTCCATTCAAGAACAAGGAAATGGAGAAGTTTTGTCGAAAGCAAGGCATCAAACATATATTCTCTATACCATATCATCCACAAGGGAATGGCCAAGCGAAAGCACTCAGCAAGGCAATCCTAAAGATCATGAGAAGAACGGCAGATAAGAATAGGCGACAATGGCATCTCAAATTACCAGAGGTGCTTTGGGCTTATCGTACCACCCATCGGACAGCGACCAATGCAACCCCCTATTCTTTGGTGTTTGGGGCAGAAGCAGTCTTGCCCTTGGAAGTGCAGTTGCCATCACTTAGAGTCGCAATATATTCGGGACTAACAACTGACCAACAAGCCAAGTTGCGATTCAAAGAGCTCAATGCTCTGGACGAAAAGTGGTTTCGAGCCAAACAAAGAATTGAGTTATACCAAGCTTGCATGGCTGAGGCATATAATCGAGCAGTTAAACACCAAGCTAACCATCCGAGCGATTTAGTTCTCAAATTAAGGACTGAAATAATGGCGGGTGGCAAATTAATTGGCAAATTTGAACCCAAGTGGGAGGGCCCTTATGTTATGCAAGAAGCTTATGCTAATGGTTCATATTGGATTGTAAATAGTAATGGTATAGGGGAATTGCCCATTAGTGGGTGTTTCCTAAAGCATTACTATGCATGAGCTGGGAAGGAGCAGATGCTGAGGGCATTTGCTCCTCCCTCCATATTCACTGCACATGTTTCTCAAGCAATTCAATTCAAGTTCAATAGTGGAATTACCAAAAATAAAAAAAAAAAAAGGAAAATGTGTCAAGAGACCAGGTTTTACGAGAAAAAGATGCTAAAACTACAAATTCATCAGCATAAGAGATTCTTAATCAAAAGGTCGAACTGCTTCTCCGCTGTCCTCAAGGCTTGAGTGGCCTCCAGTATCACAATTGGAGATGACTTCAACTCTTTTAAAGTCTCCTCAATTATCGTCACTTCTTGTTGGGAGGCAACCACTTCCTCCTTCAAGTGTTTGATGGTCTCCAAACCTTCAGCTTCATCTTTCTCCTTAGAAGCAATAAGAGATTCTTGAAAAGATAAATGATGGCTTAACTGGTGAAGATCCCGCAGGAGGACTTTGAGGTGATCTTTGTTTGCTCTAATATCTGCTCTCAAAGAGGTCAACTCCGCTTGAAGAGATGAAAGGTGCTCCGAAGCCACATCTGCGACTGACAATTTCTCACCGATCTTAGCCTGTAGATCTGCAAATTTAGCTTCCTTTGCAGCAATGGTTTCAGTAGGAAGCCTCGGGATAACATCCAATTTGACCTGTTCCCATGCATGTTGAAAAGACTCGAGCTGCCTGAAGATGGCTGACAAACAAGAGATATCACCGCCCAGTCTTTCTATACCTTCAGCACGGAACAGAAAGCGATCTTTTAAACTCGCGATTGCATCGGGCAAAGAGGCTTTTTGTAGTGTTCTAGCAAAATCCGAGCAAAACGATTGGACTACGTCTTCTAAGTTCTCATGTTGAACCTTGCTTAACTCCTTTGTTACCTTAATGCTAGCAGAAGACAGCATCTGGAGAAAATCCTCATTAAGCAAAACATGAAAATGCGATACTTCGGGCATTTCTCTACGTAACTCATAAGCGTTATCATCAGTTTGCTACAATGCTTCGGGAGTAGAGGGCAAGTTTTTGCCTATGGCATGTTCTTCCTCAAGATCAAGAATAGCCTCGTCCACTTCTTTCTCAAGAACAGCTATGGAATCAGTACCTTTAAATGGGATCTCTGCTGAAGTAATCTCCTCTTCAATTGGAGGTCTTGCCAGATGAAGAAGGTGCGGAGATAATGGCGAAAGAGGAGAAGGGATGTCACCAAGCTGACGAACTACCTATACAAATTGAAGAGATCAGGCAACGACTCTCTCTGGTCTCCTGCTAATGCATTGACATTGTCTGACTGATTGGTATGCATCTCCATAAGAATACCTTCAGCAGCGACAGCCTTGGTGTCTTTCCCACCAGATGCCTCACTACCTTCTACCAATTGCACTGATGCCTCAACGGATCTCAAAGACGACAAGGCAGAAGGAGTTGTTTCACAAGGAGGTATGTCCCAGAAAGAGGGTTAGGCGCTTTCCACCTTACTGTGGTCTTTTTCCTTCGATCTATAGCGAAAATCCCTAAAGCAAGAACCCCTTCACTGGCTATCGCTTCTTACTCCTTTTGATGGCTAGGACATGAACGTTGTCATTAGCTACCACCTCCTTACTCTTGACAGTTGGAGCAGGAACCTCCTCATCAGTTGTCATCTCCTTAATGACTAGAGCAGAAGTGTCTTCATTCGCTGTTGCTTTTGTACTCTTCTTGAGAACCAGAATTGGAAGAGCTGCTCTGCTGTGTGAGATCACACTCTTGGTTAGTCTCAGAGAAGGAGCCTTGGACAATCCTTGGCTAATACTGTCCTCCTCATCCTGCTTCCCAGTAGCACTATTAGATTCAATCTTTTTCTTTCAAGACAAGTTTGCTCTTAAAGGAGCTAAAACCCGAGGAGCCTTATCACAGAATCATACTGGAGTACAATCTGCCAAGTACCGTACCAACCCTGCCTCTGCATCAGCTTCTGCTTTGGTCATCTCCTCCCTTAAAAGGGGCATGTTGATCAATGCAATTTGCTCAGCATAATCTGGAGGGACATAAGGAGCCAGCTCAAAAATAGCCGGCTCAGGAGTTATTGGCTCCGCCTAGATCTTCTCGCCTACGGGGTATATCTGCTCACCATAACCCCACCATCCAATGTGACTACAATCAGTGCGATGAATGTTTTGACGAGGACGACATTCATCTAACCATAAAACTTTTGGTGGAAAAGTGGATGGCCTCTCAAAATCCATCGCCCTTTGTGCTCCCAAGAAGACATTCTCGGGCACGTCAAGAACGAAAGAGGATGCCAACGGATGGTAAGAAAACATACCACAATTAGGGGGCATCGCCCTGCTGATTTTGCCCCCATTGGTGCTATACCACCAGGCATAGTCCTTGGTCACATGAACTCTTCGGGCTAGGCCAGGCAAGAAAACATCGTAATCTCGAAATGTAGAGGTAAAACGGAACGATAGTGGGTACCATCAAGCTGGACCAACTCCCGTTATACGCTACTCTCGAGATATAAATACAACACGACCTGGCATTTCTTGGTCATAACCGAATTTCCTGGTAAAACGGTTCAGGAAATATGGTTCGACCCAAAACCTGGAGCCTTCCTAAAGAGGAAACAAGCAAGCTTGCAAAGAAATAATGAACTCATTGATCTTGCCAAAGGTTTCATCCTTGCCTTTCACCTCAAATCCCAAAGGATTGTTGACCGGAGCAAGTAGAAACATCTCCTGAGAAAACTTGTGTAGTTTTCCTAACCGATCTGTCACTTCATCAAACCGTATGTTCCTGAAAATGGCAATTGAAAACTTCCCCAATAACAAGCCTTCACCAGGCAATTGAGTTGGCGAGTCGACCCCATAAATCCAGGGAAAATAAAGCCCTAACCAGGCTATAAAGAAGTGGATTGGGAAGTAAGTAGTGCATGTGCCTGGCCTAGAACGGTGTAAGACCATGTCGTTCAGCCCGCGATAGATGTCGCACAATACGCGAGGAGCCATGGACAGTCTCTTACCTTCGGCAAGCTAAAGAGTCGGCATTAAGCTTAAGGGGTTAATGCAATGATCATGCGCTGATGAAGGGCAGATAATGATAGAAAGCCACAGCATAAGAAATAAAACTAACCCTTCCTCTGGGACAATGCTGCCTAAAAGAGCTTCTTCTGCCCAAATAGTCCATTTTGCCCAATTTTCAAGTGCTGACATCCTATGTTTTCGAGCATTGGGATTGAAAATTCTTCTAAACAATTGTGCCCAGCCGATCCAAGGAAGCTTAGTGCCAGACCGTCTTAACTTACCCATAATATTCAAGACGCGATGACCTAAGCTGCCTTCTTTGAAATCCTCATTCGACGGAAGGTATAAATCAAAAGGCTTCCCGATGACAGGCAGCCCACAAGCAACATTGAGGTCCCACAGTGTGATGCTCATCTCACCACAAGGAAAATGGAAGGAATTAGTCGTTGGAGACCAAAATTGAATGAAGCCACACATGGTTTCCATGTGCCGATGGAATGGACTGTGAGTACAAAGAATCATGTCATAAATGCCAGCTTAACAAAGGATGCTTTTGCGCGCTGCTGCTATATGCTCTGCCCAAGGTCTAAAGAAATTATTCTTTGGTAAACCACCCTTGAACCGGCCTATCTCCCCATCAGTAACAAACTTATAACCCTCAAGAATAATTGGCCTCTGGCGAGGGATCTCCACAAAGTACTCATGAGGATCCAATATCTCTTTAATAGGAGATAGGAAATAGCCATCAAAGTGGTCCTTCTCATCATAGTACAGGCATTGGCAGATAGATAAGCCCCCTCAACGTCTTTTCTATGTATAAAGCAAGGTTGAGAGCGAAGAGCAAAAGGACTTTATTTACTCTTCATATTTATCATGGAAAAGTGACATATTGGAGAATGCCCTGGGATATCGCTATCAAAACCGGGAAGCTTTTGCTCGGGAAGCTCTGCATTTAGCTAGACAAAAAAAGCCCTTGTCTATCTCCTTAACCTGATAATAACGGATAGAACTTTGAAGGTCAGGGTCACCGCCCTTCTTTTGCTTCTTTCGTTTCTGCAGTGATTAGCGTTCTGGCGTTATATGAACTCCTCCTTGGCACTGAGCTGCAATATAAGCTTCTTCTTGGCATGCCAGCACAATAGGAACACCATTTTGGAGTTACGGTGCAAGAAGAATTTTTCTTTAGCGCTGGGCTGCAATATGAACTTGCCCTTTAAACTGTGGTAGAACAAAGATCTCTCCTTCCTTTGATCCATCTAGCTCAAGAGTGATATCAGATGAAAGAATCGCTTCAGTGGTTGGAGGATTTGGAATAGAGTTATCCACCATAGGTTACATCGATGTCACTTCATCTTGGTCATTTACATTATGTTCTCCAACAAAGCCTGAATCAACATTGCAGGGAACGGAGCCAAACTCGTCCGCTCTAATAGGAGAATCGTCAAAGTCCACACAGTCAATTGAGCCGACAAGGGATGGAGAAGCTACTCTGTTGTGAGGATCCATATTTGTTAAGAATGAAAGAGAGAAAGTATGTCAATGAGTGCCTTGTTCAAGATGTGAAGAGGTAATTGATGAACACAAAAAAAGAGAGAAATGCGTGTTGCCAAAAAGAGCCTTGAGCTTATTCCATGAAGGTTGGATTTGTTTCGTGAATTTTCTGACACAATTATAAGTATTTGGGAATTATGCAAAGCAATTACGATTTTCTAGGAATTTTTCCTACAAACATAGTGAGAATCAGGGGTTTCTGATCACTCGTCAACCTTTGGGCTCCTGGGCCTCATCCTATGGGTTCACTCAACAGTCAGCCCACGTCCAGCAGCCCGTCCACCCTAAAGGTGGGCTCATCCTTTTTCGCAAGAAGTTTCTATTCTCGTTGAGCTCATGTTAGGCTCCACTTGGGCCTTGTCCCCTTAACCACACTAGAGCAATCCGGGGCACATGGGACAATCATAGCACGGGTCCACATAGTGCCTTAGCAATGCCAACATGATGCCGGGGGCCTTTCCCAACCATCGGCAGAAGTCCCCAACTAAAGAAAAATGTTAAGGACGTGCATTCTTCTCAACGCCGCAAGAATAACGCAAGATGTTAGTAGGGAAGAAATGAACATATTGTTCATTCTCGCTGCCTATACACGATCTTATTAAAGTAGCCATAATGTTGGTATTGGCCATAGAAAACCCACTTTTTTCACAACGTAGAGAAGAGAAATTCAGGTCTCGTCAAAAATGCTGATGAGTTAAAAGCTTCAACCAAATGGTAGAAGACAAACAGAGAAACAGAAACAAACTTCTCTGAACTCGCTGCAATGAGGCCAAGCCGTGACAGCAATGAGTGAGCTCCTTTCTTATGGCGACGCCGGAAGAAGAAAATCAGAATGAGTCCTCAGAAAGAACTCGTCAAAAATAGGTGAAGAGTCTAAACTAGGAGAAGCGTCGTGAACCTGAAAAGGCAAGATTCAATGGCCTCCCCCAGGATAGCTTTATAGGCCACCAGCAGGCAGCCGTTGATCTTGGCAGAGAACAAAATGGGGAAGCTTGAAAAAGGCTCCTCAAGGGGTATCCTAAAATGGAAATCCACGCAGCCTTTTGAATTTCCAAATCAATGGCTAGAATTACAAGTTACTGGCCAACTTGTTCAAACCGATTTGGACATGCACAGTAATCTGATTTTCCAAAGGTAGGGGACGGTGGCCAACACCACGCTCACTCTACTAATTGTTTACCCGTGCTACCTGGCCACCGGGGGGCATCTGTTGGGCCATAGGAAATCAGATGCGACCATCTGGTCGAATCTGATTAGCTGTCCGATCAGCAGATAGTGCTGGCGGATTGAACAACAGCGGCAACAACCTGGCGTGGACGAACGTAGGCAACGAACGACCCCCTGTTCCATCGCAGCCATGAACAGGGTGTCCGGTGGAGATGCCGATAGTGATGCCGGCGTCGAAGGGTGTTGCCGGTGGAAGCATCGGCAGCAACACAACCTACGGTCGTCGACAATGTGGCGATGGACCGGCAATAGTGACGTCTGGCCGTTGGCGGTGACGCAAGGAATGGAGGCCGACGGGCAGAGGATTTCCCGACCAGCAAGGATGGTCGTGCGATGCGGGAGGGGATCCTAGAAGCATCAGCGCAATGCAAAGAGCCTGATGAACGGAGCTGATCGGGTATTCAGTCGCCGGCCGGCGAAATCGAACACCTACTTTGTGACCAAAGCGAGAGGCTGGTCCGGCGCCAATGACCCCCCTCTGGCCACCAGATCAGGTATCCGGTGCGGTAAAATCGAATCCAGCCATTCTACCGGATTCGTTCGACTGTCCGACTGGCGGATACCGTGGGTGGAGATGGACAACGGTAACGACGACTTCATGTGAGGTGAACACTAGCAGCAGGCGGCACCCCTGTTCCATGGCAGCCACGAACAGGGTGTCTGGTGGAGATGCCGACAGCGACGCCGATGTTGAGAGGCATCACCGACTGAAGCGTTGACAACAATGCAACCTATGGTCGTCGATAGCGTGGCAGCGGACCGGCGACAGTGATGTTTGAACGTTGGCAACAACGCAAACAATGGAGTCCGACGGCAATGAATCCTTCCGGCTAACGGCGATGGCTACACGACGTGGGAGGGGACCTTAAAAACATCAATAAACTTCAAGAAGCTTGATGAACGGAGCTGATCGGACATTTGGTCGTCGATTGGCGAGACCACACACCCACTTTGCAGCCAAAGCGGGAGACTAGTCCGGCGTCGACGACGCTCCTTTACCAGGTATCCGGTGCGGTAAAATCAAATCCGGCTGTTCGGCCTGATCCAATCAGTCGTCCGATCGGCGGACAGCGCTGGCGGAGGTAGGTAGCGGCGGCAGGTAGCGGCGGCAGCCACCCAACGTAGACGAAAGCCAGTAGTAGACGGCTTCCCTGTTCCGTGGCAGCCACAAACAGGGCATCCGATGCCCGATGTCAATAGTGCAGTCTGGTCCCCTCTACCCACAGTAAAGGCAGCAAACAAGTGTTGATGACGACGCTCTCGCTCGGCAGTGGACGGACAACACCGGTAGCGAGGAAGAGGAATGAAACGCTGCCCTATTCCGTGCACCTCAGCGGCAGCAGAGTTGGCTCTGATCGACGAAGCAGCGGAAGGCGATGGCAGCCTGTGCGGTTAGCAGAGAAGAAAGACGACGGCGGTGCAGGGAGCAGCGACGTCTCGCTGCCAGCAGCAACAGCAGGCTATGGTGATGGCGTATGGCTACACAACCCCCATGTCGACCAGGCAGCTGGTCCATCACGTAACTGACGCGACTGTGAGCAGGAATCGGTCAAAGACAACGCGCTATCACCGAAGCCATTCTGGCTTGGCACGCAGGCAGGATGAGTGGACCAGAAGCGCCAACGTAGCGCGGAATCGACGTTGTTGTCAATGTGCCGCGGAGGGGGGCATCACTTCATGCACAGCTGAAGTGTCGCGTGGCCAAACGCCAGCGTGCCGAGGAGCCTAGCCGCATGGCTAATATGGCGAGCTGGAGGGACGGCAACCCTCCCATGGCCAGCAAGTCGCGAAGTGGTAGCCTCCCCGTCCACGCAGCCAGCGACCTATGCAGCTGCATAGGTGACGTGCCATGGAGCTGGTGACGCGTCGCAGGAACCTGGGGATGTGGCCCGGAGCTTTGGGAGTCACTCACCTGCGCATCCAGCAAAATGCTACGAGCGTGTGAATGACAATTGATGATGCGCACATAAAAAAGATTAATTGCAATGAATGATTTGCTGCAAATAATCAATATGAAAATAATATTAAAATATATAAGGGAGTATGTTCGTCAAAATTAATTGCATGGTACCTATAATAGGGATGTATGCAATTAATTATAGTCGCAGCAATCTAGTTTGCTAAAATAATAATAATAATAATAAATGATTATTTAATTTGGATTAGCCAAAGGCGTAAATGGAAAATTCCAAAGATATTTCTGAATGTGGGAGGCAAAGTTGTCTTGCGAAAATTTCCAAAATGCCCCCACTAGTGAAGTTGGGCATATTTTCCAAACGATTTCCCAAGATGCCCCCATGGTGAAGTTGGAATTCCCAAAAAGCCCCAATGCTGGGCATATTTTCCAAAGGATTTCCCAAGATGCCCCCATGGTGAAGCTGAAATTTTCGAAATGCCCCCACTGGTAAAGCTGGGCATACTTTCCAAAGGATTTCCCAAGATGCCCCCATGGTGAAGCTAGAATTCCCGAAATGCCCCCACTGGTAAAGCTGGGCATATTTTCTAAAGGATTTTCCAAGATGCCCCCATGGTGAAGCTGGGCATATTTTCCAAAGGATTCCCCAAGATGCCCCCATGGTGAAGCTGGAATTTCTAAAATGCCCCCACTGGTGAAGCTGGGCATATTTTCCAAAGGATTCCCCAAGATGCCCCCATGGTGGAGCTGGAATTCCCAAAATGCCTCCACTGGTGAAGCTGGGCATATTTTCCAAAGAATTTTCCAAAATGCCCCAATGGTGGAGCTAGAATCCCCAAGATGCCCCCATGGTGGAGCCAAAATTCCCAAAATGCCCCCACTGGTAAAGTTGGGCATATTTCCAAGAGTTTCCCAAAATGCCCTAATGGTGGAGCTAGAATACCCAAAATGCCCCCATGTTGGAACTAAAATTCCTAAATTATCCCTCGAGGACCTAGGGCCTATAAATACCCCTCCCTCTTCTTGAAGGAGAGAGGATTTTTTGGGAGAAGAGAGAACTTTTGAAAGGAGAATTCTCTTGGAGCTTGGGGGAGGAGTTCGAGGAATCTTTAAGAGGCAGGTGCCTCACTTGACACCAATGGCCTTTGGCTACTGGTAATCTCTCCAATGCCTGAGGGCACTTCGCCATGGCCCCACCATGGTACATACATGGGTCCCACCCATGCTATGGTAATGGTGGGCCCTATGTGGCCAATGGACAATAAGATAATACTGATTTAGACATTCTAAATACATTAAAACCTGTTTGAATCCTGATTAAACCACGTAACTACCCCATAAATCAGGAAATTAATGACATCATCTAAGAACTGTCATTGACACTAATCACTATCATTAGTGTTAATCATGATTAGGCTTAATTAACTCAGAGTATAATTAGGCTTAATTCATGTAGTCTGGATCTTCGATCTCTCATAGTATAAACGATAGAGATCACCCACTTGCAGTTTTCCATGGGATATTGGAAAACACCACCCATCAATTCATTCAAAAGCCTGAGTCTAGGACCGAGTCACTAAATCGTGACTCACTGAGTCAAACCTTAGCAATCGCCACTCACCAACTCATTCAAAAACCTAAGTCTAGGACCGAGTCACTGAGTCATAACTCACTGAGTCACTGAGTCATGACTCACTGAGTCAAATCTTAGCATATACCATTCATCAAAGCAGCCAAACCTAGTCAACCTAGCCCACTCTTCCTAAGCTTCTCAGGGGTAATTGAGAGAGTCAAACCAAACCTAGTTAACTTAGCCCACTCTTTCTAAGCTTCTCATGGGCAATGAGAGAAGGCTTAACCAAACTTAGGTCACCTATTTTCTTCTGATCTCTTTCATGTTTAAACACAATAGAGATCACTCGGTTCTGAGTCCTTCCGAGATATGCCAATTGGGTCACAAAATACCTACTATCTTTATGGTTTCTTATAGTCTGAACAATAGAAATCACCCGATCTTGATTCCACCCGGGACAAACCAATCAGATCAAAACACTCATTTTCTAAGTTGACCCAGTGTCTAACAACCCAGTCTAGAACTGTGTCATCTATCCGCCGATGGACCTCTCAGCGATCTCCTAAATATCAAGTCATCGCAATGTGCTCGGCGATCCCAAAGACAGCACACGTCTATTTTGAGAGAAAGTGTGTGATTTATTTTTGAATTTCTAAGATGCATTGTACTTTTCCTTTTAATCAAGGGTTTTCTCCATTGTGAAAATGTAATTAGGACCACTTGTGGTCTGGGATGTGAACATATAATTTTTCTGATGCACAGGATAAGTGTAATCAATTGAGAAAAATCAATAAAAATAAAAATTATTCGATTCATTCCAAAGGCAACCAATTCTTATAATATTGTTTCATTTACCTATTTCTTCCTCATATTTTTGTCCTTGTTACAGTGCCATTAGCTAAGCCTAAGACCACTCTGCCAATAGAGATTTCAAAGTAAATAAGAAATGTTGCCTATAAGATTAAAAAATATTGAACTATTCAACGGCCTACACATCATGATCTGTCCAAAACAAAAGCATTGAAATGATTTTAATAAGGTTCACTTTCTTAAATTACAAGTATTTGATCATGAGTCTACATAATTCTATATTATTTATAAAATATGTAAAATTATGTATAAAATACAAAAATAAATAAAATTAATTTGAAACATAAATGGGCAATTTCAAAAATTGAATGATGTGTTATTTTTTTATTTATTTAAAAAATAAATGAGCAATTTAAACAATGATATTTCAATCAATCAGACTATTATTATATTTTATCAACCCAAATTCCAACTCAAAACTCGACCTAAACCCGATTTTCAAAAATAGAATTAAGGTTGAAGATTTATAAATAAGATTAAGTATAGTGTTAGGGTTGAAATTTTATAAATATAATTAGGATTAAGGTTAAGAGTAACGTAGTTTCATGAGCTGGTTGCACCCAACCAAAGGGCCACGCCATAGGCTATACGCTCAGCTGGAAACCCAAATCATGTAAACGCCGCCAACCGGAAGAGATTCACAAAGGAAGATACGGACTTAGAAGCCTGTTCTTATAATCTAAGACGGACAAAGATGAATCGCAAGGCTTGCTTATTCGTGCCTTGTCAGACCAAATACGCGCCGATATATAGCTCTGCCCAAATCTCATCCCCTCTCCTCAAAGCATGAATCCAAATTAAATATCAATATATTTGATTTGATTCCACCGAATCAATTCAAGTTGAAATAGAATGCATTCCGGCGAACAAAATGTCTTCCAATTCCAACAAAACATGGAATTTAACAGCCAGCAGGAATTGAAATCAGAGAAAGAAGAAAAATAAAGCCAAAACAGAGAAATTAAAGATGAAAAGCGAGAAACTCCAAATGAAAGCAAACCCACGCATATTTTTTATTCATCTTAAAAATATCATAAAAACAACATGTAACAAACTCATAGAAGAGGAACAAGTTCTCTTCCATGACTGCACAAACCAAAAGATCAAAGCAACAACAGTAACAAATTGAGACAACAACTGCCAAGGACCTTAAACGCCCAGCTAGATATCTCAGCCTATCATCAGAGACCTTTTATTTATTTATTTAATACGCAACACAAACCTTAAATATTTCGGGAAGGTACCCAACCCACCCAAATTCATGTAATTAGATTGCCAGGACAAGACCTGGCATCGACTTGCCAGTTCCGCTGTAAAGCCGGCTCTCCCACAGAGGAGCTGGAGAGAGACCACAGTGCAAAGAAGAGGGCGGTGGAGGAGACGAGGCAGAAGTTGAAGCAGAAGATTGGCTAGTAGGGCTATCCAAACGGGTGACAGTCAGGGATGTATTGAAGTACTCCCGCACCTGAGTAATTACCCCATTAGCGACTGTCCAGGCGTGGACCCACGAAACGTCAGGGTTGGGGTCGTGGCCCTCGACTATGACCGTCGAACCGAAGGCTGCGACCGTCTGAGGCAAGAATTGGAAGGATTCTTTCGATGATGATGTTGATGGTGTTTTGCCAGTAAGCAATCGCATTAGATATTGGCAAGATGGTGGGCCGTGGAACCACCACTCAATGTCCGGTGCCAGAAGGCGTTGCACCGTTTCCACGTCTCCCGAGCTTAAGGCTTCATACAGGGCGTGCACCACCCTCTTGTTGGAGTCTTCTTCCTCCAGTCTTGAATTGAAGTTAGCCAGAGCTAGCTTTTGCAGACAATGGTTTGCCTGTGGACAAGGACAGAAAAGGGCAGGATGCTAGGAATTGGGGAGGGACTGGGGAGTTTGACCGCCTTTGTACAACTCTCAAGACGGCCACCCCACGTACACGTCATTTTAGTGGGCCACAAACCAGTCAGCCCCCATTTTTGAAACGCTTACTTTTGACTAAACGTCCCGTTGCCTACGTGTCAGGTCGTTTTATCTAAATTGCTCTAGCACATGCGTGCGTTTTCAGATGTGACTGTATTGCTCGGAGAAACGCGATTAGTAGAGGCCATACACATGGTCGTATGCGAAGCATATCGTTGGTAAGACGGGGTAGCAAGTGCAACACATATTATAAAGTTTAAAATGTAATATAATTTATTAATATTTATTTCGTTGCCCCCAAATCAATCTTCTACATGATCTTCTGTAAGAGTCATGAAAAACTGAAAAATTATCAGGGGGTGTTTCCAGTGTTAACACTCTGATGCTTAATTCAATAAATTGGACTCCTTAAAAGGGTATACGATACTTAAGTGTGATGCCCCAACATTTTGAGGTAAGGAAATGATTTTGATCTATTAATTAGTTGTGAAAAATAGATACATATAGTTGCCTTATGTAACACATGAGGGTTTTAATTTTGGGTAATTACATGTTTAACCATATTTTGTACCCAATTTTATGCATACAATATGAATGATTTAGAAAAAGTGTTCAATAGAAAAGTTGTAGCTTTTTAAATTTAGCTGATAATGAATTGAGAATCACATAAATCAGATATTTTATGAAAAAGTTATAGCCAAAATACTATAACTGTCTATAAAGTTTAAATTGGGTTAAAATAAAATGCATCACTTTGTTGAAAAAATTCTTATATTTGTAGACTGAATTAGACAAAGTGATAAACATAAAAGTTATATATCTTGAAATTATCTTTCAAACATATCAAGAATCATGAAATTCTGACATTGTATGACAGAGATATGACCAATTTACGTAAACTACTCTGGGCCGGCAGCAAGTTAGTGCCACGACATTGAAATCTTGTGCCGCAACACTGATCCAAAATGGGAAATGGGTAGCAAGTTTAGTGTTGTGGCACTGGGTTTTGGTGGTGCACTGGAGCATCGGAAAAAATATAATTTTTAAGGGGTTTAACCTCCCTTTTCTTCATTTCATCTTCCCCATTCTTCTTCCCACACCCCAAGCTCCAAAACACATTATTCTATACTCGATTTTTAGGTGATTTGAGCTAGAATTCTTCTAGATCTCTATGTGAGATCATGGGTTTATGGATTAAAACCTCATTTTCTTATTGTTTGGGCATGTCTTTTGTGACGACCCACATTTTGGTAAGTATAATTTTTAATTATAATAAATTTTTGGTAATTGGTGGCCCTAAATAATTAGAAATTTAATATGATTTTAGGTATTTTTGGTAATTTCACCCTTCTAGAGTAGTTTTAGTATTTTAACCATAACTTCTTTATACAAACTCAGAATTGGGTGACTTTTTTGCATTGTTTAGATAATTTCAAGGAGTATAACTTTTATGCTGACTATATTTCCCAATTAAGCTTATATTTTATTCGTGGATCCCACAAAGTGATACCTCTTGAATTGGAATTAGTTGTATTGTTTTGGCTAAAATGTTTTCATAAAAAACCAAAATTTAGTATTTTTGACTTACTGAAAAATTCACAACAAAAGCTATAATTTTGTGTTTACCACTTTTGACGAATTAGCCCCCATATATGCCAAATATTTGAGATAAGTAACATTTATTACAGTAACATGTGTATTTAGTTAAAATTGAATTTTTATGAAAATCTTGAATGTTAATTGATAATCAAATTGGTGCCTAGTGTAGGTGTGATTAAGCGTGCTTATATGGCTGTCTATTGTGATGATTTAATTGTACAAAAATTTAGTTTATATGGGACATGTATCATGATGTATTAGTTGGCATATTACTATCAAAAGTTATAAGTAAATTGATAATTAAGTTGCTGCCAATTTTAATTACTATTGATTATAGAAAATTATGCAAATCATGTCTATAGATTGGTGAATTATTGACATATGAATATAAGTACATTATACATATTATAACTATCCAAATTGTAACAAAAATTAATTTTAAAATCTAATATAAAATTATTATATATTGAAGAATAAGGTTTTAATGGTTGAGATTTAAAGTTATGTAGTTGATATATTTTACTATCCAATATTGGGCTTAAATTGATTGTCTTGTGATGTAAGATTCATCCCACGGCTTAGATTGAGGAAATAGGGTAAACATATGAGTGTGAAAGAAAATAAGTAAATGAATTAGTCGGGAAGTATTGGAGACAAAGTGGAGTTTCTAAATTTGGGTTAAAAGCTACACAAGTTGTATTAGATGAGAACCCTAATTGCTCTCCCATAAAACTCACACCAATAGCCTCCTTCTCCCCTCCTTCTCAATGCAAATAGCTTGCTTCCTTCCTCCATCTCAACATGAATTCATGCCTCAAATTCTATAATAAAAATATCTTTCAATCAATCCTAAAAGGTGTCAAGGTTGTAGCAATATTTTCATCAAGTATTCATCAAAATCAAGTGGACAAAACTGGTTGGAAGTGGACAACCATATTACTGATTTTTCCAAATAAAAAGGTGAGTTTAATTCCATTATTTTGATATTGTAAATCATGATTAATAAAGGCTATATGATGTGGGAGAATTTGATTAGAAAATTATGCAAGGTAGTTGTGAAATTCGTAGGTAATATTGGACCCTAGAAAACCAGTATGAATTGAGTTGTTTTGGGTGTGATTTTCATGTAAAATTGAAGGGGATTAACACTATAATGAAAAATCCTGATTATTTTCATAAAATATGTGAAAACTAGGGCTATTTACTTAGTTGAAGATGTGGTGAATGTAATCCATGAATTTAACAATGATTTATGTGTTGTATATGATAAGATTAATGTGGATTTATATTGGCATGAAAGATTAAATTTAAAATCATAAAGTTAAAGGTTGTTTACTTTGTGGAGATCATGTGCAACATGTTATGAAGGATTATTGATGATTAATGTGTTTAATTATGTCAATAATGAAGTAGAATTATATGAAAACTTGACTAGGATGAATCACGTATAAGAATTTATCAATGGGAAGATAATTATGCAAAAGTTAGAGGCTGTTTTGCAAATAATGAAATTACAAAATTGTAAATTGAGAAACATGATAATTAGCTTGGTTATTACCTTAGAAGATGATGTATAAATTATAGAAACATTGAGTTAGTGAATGGGAACGGAAAACCCTAGAATTGAACATGGTTAAGGAGGTGATAATGAAAGGGATATTAATTTGCATAATTGTAGCATGTAAATAATTTAATATGTTATGATGAATGTAGGATTGAGACTTGATTAAAAGAGTGGATTATTTTGGTTGCTTGGCATAGAAAGAAGAAATACGATTTTGTGAAGAATTGAGGTAAGTAGTTTTTTCTCGAATTTGTGCATGATTGGACATGATCTTGTATATTAGCATACGGGCACCAAATTTTATCGATATTTGGTTTCAATGCTATGTAATTGAAATTTTGAAACCATTTTATGTTTGGATTTGACCACATGCATATTATATCATGATTTCAGCTTTTATTGTATTATGTTGTGATTTAGTTTTTGGCCATTTGACATGAGTTGAGCATAATGCACATGTGGTTGAGTTATATGAGTACATATATGTTATATGCTGTATGACTTAGTGTATAGCTTGTGGCTTGTTTATTGCCTATATAGCATGTATAGCCTGTGTGGCTAAATGGTTGCCTATGTGGCAGATTAGTTGCCCGTGTGGCATATGGAGCCTGTGTGGCTAGATGTTGGCCTTGATGACCTGTGATTATGATATGTTAAGATTGTCATGGCATGATACTTAAGTGATGTTGAATTGTAATTGTGAGTATGATAGACTTGAATTCCTCGGTACATATAGTTGATATTGGTGAACTTGTTGTGATCCTTGTAGAGCGATGAGGGCGGGGCACTCCTGGGACTTTGTGCAGGTGGCAAATTTCCGATACTGCAAGAGGTGGACTTGGCAGGCTTCTAGCTGAAGATATAGGGATGGAACATCTGCACATCAAAGAGGAAGAGAGCGATTCCTGTGTCTTTAGTAAGTCTTGATAATGATGCATTGATAAAGTATGTCTTGATGAGGATATCATAATGATGTCGTTGTACATGAATATCGGTTATGAGTATGACTGAATGATAATGATATATTTGGAGAGTATGTCTAACCCAGGTGAGTTAGGTTTTAGAAATGAAGACATGGGTATTGTGGGCATGGGTATATGTTGTATTGTCATGACATTTAGCATGTCATGGATTTATACATTGCTTGGATTGAGTATATGTATTTGAGCATGCTCTTCCCTTTGACTATTTCCTTATAGTTT
>JAYJMB010000726.1:0-17638 GCA_036873735.1 Pouteria campechiana | reverse complement strand
CATCATGAATGAAACAAGATCATATAGCAATTAATATCCAACAATTCACATAATAAAGACTATAAAAAAGGATTACATCTTCACCCTAGAAAAGAGATTTAGTTCATAAGAAAAAACAAAACAACTCTCTTTGATAGGATGATCACAATGAAGAACATCTTCTTCCCTTCTTCTTGCTTATTTCCAATCTCTCCTTCTTCTCCATAAGAAAACTCCAAGAATTCACCTCCAAAACTCAGAAAGAACTCTCCAAAATGAAAGTGAGAAGAACCCCTAGAAAGTCCTAACTTTGTCCTTAAAAACCCCCAGTTACACAATGCAAAAAATCCATAAAAATTATAGGCCTCTGCTGGCGTAGCGCCGCTAGCTTGTTGTCCAGGCTATGGTGGTGGTCGTGGGTCTTGGTGTTGGTGGTGCAAACTTGATGTCTCCTTTGTAGCTTGATTTTTAGCTTCTTTTCATCCATCTTTTTTCTATTCTTTGGGCCTCATCTTTTCCTTCCATTTTCTCTTCTTTCCATCTTCAAAACACCTAGAAAATCTAATAAATAAGTAGAAACTTTATCTAAAAGAAACAAGGATTCACAAATAACTAAGCTTAAACATGTGTAATGTAAGTGAATGAAACTCACTCATCAAATACTTCTAAACTTACTTATTTGATCATCCTTGAGTAAAAATAAAAACAAATGAAACTCACAAAGGCCATTATTATCATATTGTAAAAACACACAAACTCACAAAAGACACAATGACCATTAATCTTAGTCATTAATATGAACCTCCATAAAATAAGCATAGTTAAAAAGAACTATCAAGATATCACATATGTCTTTCAATTTTTATCCTGACCCTTTTTCCTTTCCTCAGATTCCATGTGCAGGTGTAAAACTTATAGTCATTTCAACTTACATCTTTTCACACTTACATTCGTTCAATCAACCGAGCAATACATATTCAATGCAACTTTGAGAATTCACAAATTAAACTCGTGAGACTACTTTAGATGAGCATTTGATATTTTTGTGGGCTCTATTAATATCACATTCCTCACACACACACACACACACATTATTTTTATTTTTAAATGTGATCCCCCCTATTACTTGGGCTGTATTACTATCACACCCTCAAACTTGTTTTCTTTTTGATTCATAGAGATGTGATCCCCCTATTACTTGGGTTATATTACTATCGCACCCCCAAAATTATTTTTTTTCCTATTCATAGAGATGTGATCCCCTTATAAACAATGAGTTTTTACTCTTGTTTTTCTTTTATCTCATCTAATGCTTATCTCAACATAGTTACAATGCATTCTAGAATTCAAATTGAACAATGCATACTTAGAAATGCCTAAGTCAATGTGATGAATGTGTATAAGGAATATATAGCAAATTAGACAAAAGATCAAGTCAAGCATTGTAGATAATAGTGATTTCTATAATTTTCAATTTAACTTGGGCTATTGTCAAATGTCACATACATGTCATTTGTTTTATATGATGACCCTGCTCAATGTTCAAAACACACAACTCAATCAAATAAAGCACTCAGCATAGAATTTAAACATAACACATAAACTATCTAAACTAGACAAATCAACTAAACACACAACACACAAACTAGATAAACTACAACAACCCCCAAACTTAGACAAATACATCCATAAACAAAATGCTAATACCCCCAAACTTGACCATAACATTGTCCTTAATGTAGAATAAAGCAATGGAAAATAGGCACTTCCCCGAAATGGATGGATCACTTGTTGGAGCTTTCGCCTTCCACCCAACTTAAAGATTCTTCTGGTAGATCATGAAATGTTGGAGGAGTGGGGAAGATAATGGAGTTGTTGCCTGGTGATATGTTGCGACTTTGGAGCATGGTAGTAAGAGCATTGTTGTGATCCACCATATATGTGAGCAATTTTAACTAGTCCTTCATCATTTACCTTTGATAAGATTGAACTCCCATTAGACGTGTTTGCAGAGCAACGGAAGGTTCTTTTGAAGAGGCTTTCCTTATGGATTTTTGATGAGGAGAACTTGGCTGTGAAGGTGAAGGACTCGCTCTTGCACTTCTATGCACTATCTTCTCAAAAGTTTTCATAACTGCATCATTGCTTATCGGAAGAGGTTGTTGAAGTTCCCCTTTAGCAATTGTAGGAATTCCAGCCATGAGACACAACCAGCAAATGAGTGAAAGGTGTCCCAGTCCACTTATGAGCCTCCCTGTGATTAATGAGATGATGAAGCACTCTATCACTTGACCCACATCAATGGACAACCCTATCTAAAGAGCATATTTGAGAAGAGTGCACTCCCTTGTAACATCAGACACATGGTTGGAAGGCAATATTTTTGCCAAAATGAAATAGTGTCATTTCTTGTTGCCTCTAAATGCCCTCTTAGAAAACTTATTACCTCATCGTTATGAGTTTTCCATTTGCTACCTAATTAAACAAGGTAAGATATGATTGCATTATAGTTAGGTCCTTGCTCAATCTAAGCCGAGTAGTCATCTTCTTCAATATCATCTAGCTCATAAAGTTGGTTGATAGCTACTCTGTCAAAAGGGACCATCTTACCACACACCAATGCTTTAAGCTTTATCGAGTTTGCTTTGAACTGTTCTTGGGGGTTGGCATAAAACTCTCTAACTAGTGGCACTACTGTCGATTCTAGATGAGATGTAAAGTGCATCTAATGTAGAGCTTGTATAAGATCAGCTATATCACTATAAGTTATGTCAAAGTCCCTTTCTCTTATACCTTCCTGATTCATTAGAGAGTTTTAGATGTCTTCAGCTTGGTCATTAAAGAACATGGGTTTAGTTGTGAATCAGGCTCTCTAGTCCACCTCTTCCTTGAGGGTCCGACACAAGTAGATTTCCTTTTAAGCATGGTGACAAACCCAAATATAATGAAAGTAGTAAGATAACAACTTGTGCAATCAAAATGAAGTAACTCTACCAAGCTTCCTCTTGAACAAACCATACTAATTTACTTCACTTTAAAAGAACAATAAGCACTATTAAGAATATGTTCTTAAACCACAAGAAAAAGTTTACTTTCTTAACCAAGGCATTTTATCAAACATGTGGCATGCACATTGGAATTTCTCAATGAATGCCTTGATAGTTCCTCTAATTCAACTTCAATATAGACCCACTCTTATCACATACAATCTTGCAATTTGTGCCCAACAAAAATCACACACAACCTAGCTCAAGGAATTCATCAAACACTTGATGTGTACAAAGTCAACAAAGCTCAATATACATAAACTCAACTTTAAATCTTCTCAAACTACCACAAAAGCAAAGCACTTCACTAAGAATATCAATAGAAGAAGGATTGAGTTGAACTAAGTAAATTACTTGTGATTCCAAGAGCTGTGCACAAAGTTGTAAACTCAACTTGAAAAAAATGGTGAAGAAGAAGATGAATAGTGTAATAGGTGAAATGAATCCAAGGATGGAGATGGAATAGAGAAGATTTTGGGTTTGAATCCTTGGCTTTTGGAATGATGGAATGGTGTTTAGAGTTGTGAGGAAGGGTATTAGAGAGAAGGGGAAAGGGGAGAGAAAACTCACTTGAAAAGAGGGGGTGGGAAGGAAATGGGGCATGCGTGCATTTGTTTGGGATTTAAGTGTTCGGACACCCCACTGCACCCACATGAAATTTTTTTTAATTATTATCGACAATGCCTACTCATTGCCTCCCCTTGCCTCCTTTGATTTTCCAGTGGTGGAGGCACCAGAATGGGTGCCGGAGACACTATGTTGCTGCCTCCCAACATAATTTTTGCCAATTCTCTATGCATATCTATCATTCCCTTCTTAGAATTTAAGTTGTTTCGCTCACCAATTCCTTCATTTATGAAAATAACTTGTCAATCACAAAATAACAATATATTAAGTATAGCAAATAAGAAAATATCAATGTAATCTAAAAACTTAATAATCAAAGCAAGTTTATTTAAACTAATGCAACTAACATCTTTATTGACTATGTCTAAGAAATTGAAATAGCTAAAAGATAAAACAACTTGGGTTGCCTCGTAAGAAGTGCTTTATTTAACTTATTGGCAAAATGAACTCCCTTTTTCTATAAAATTTCAATTTCCAACACTTTGTTCAGTTATTATTGCTTTTGCTTGCTTTGGTTGGCTAGGAAACTTCCTAGTTGTGTGTCTCTGTACGGCTTCTGCAATTTGTCCTAACTGAGTTTCCATCTTTTTCATGGATGCGTCCATTTATGAAACTTGGAATCAATATTTTGCAATTTTTTTGCATGATTCTGGAACTGGGTTTGTGTTGCTTGCATGAAACTCTGCATGGTTTCTTTAATTAGAGACTTTTTTGGTTGAGGTTAAAATGAGGTTCCAGCTTGATTCTGATTTCTTTCATTATTCCAAGAGAAGTTATGATTGTAAGTGTTTGAGTATGGGTCATTTTGTGGCCTCTAGTTGTAGAATTTCATTGTATTAGCTTACTTAGCATCATCAGCAAATGTTCATTTGAAGGGCAAACATTAGGTGAATGTCCTGGATTACACCAAAGAGAACAATCCTCTACTGGAGCAGGTTGTGGTTGCTTCAAGTCCACCATCATAGACCACATTGCCTTCATCTACTTAGCCATCTCCGATATCTGCATTGATAGATCAGAGTTAGAATTCACTTCATAAAGTCCCCTAGATCTAACTCCATAATGCCCCGCCCTCCCGGGGCTATTACTCCATTTTACACTATAATACACATGATCATACTATGATTTTTCTACTTCCAAGGTGGAGTTACGCTGATATCATTTTCTAATTTATCTAATTTCTGCAGATAATCAGATAGAGTTTTCCTTGTAAATAGGGCTATCCACCTATGTACAAGCATTCATCACTCATATTAATACAAATTTTCAATTAAAAATCATCAACAAGAATTTATACACTTCAATAGACCTCTATTCATACACACCACACTCATATCACTCCATAGGTTCCTTCAAGAACCGTCGCTACATCATGATGACAATGAATGTATATTCTCATTATACCACACCAATTCACATATATGATTACATAATGACATGCCCATACATATAAAATATGCATTATATATGAATCTCATCAATTTATAGCACACTTATACATCACGTGGATTCTAATCCCATCTAAATTATACAACACTAAACCATTACCTTCCAATGCAATATATATACTACATTAAGATTAATACATACCCCAAAATAATATACAACATGCCATGGAACATCGCATAACATATATTCTATCTTTTGCTTGCTAATATCAACTTCTCCTAGCTTGACCCGTCATCTAAAAATATAAAACAAGGGTGAGCTTAAACAGACTCCGTAAGTAGATTATGTGACATTCAATAATCAAACAAATTCAACAAATCCAATCCATCAAATTAAACAGAGACCAAATCAGATAATATATTTTCAAACTCAATTTAACATCTCAACATGCTACAATGTAAAAAATACAACATCAATTGCACATTCTAAAGCAGATTATGCACTCTAGGATGATCACCTAAACCAAATCACACGTATACATAACACGTATGCATATACTATAATTTACATTCATGGGATAACTATGATCCCTTCATTTAGACATCCATACTCTAGAATAACAATAGTAATTATAAGTAGGGGATATCTTCTATCTGACCAAACTATACATTAACATAAAATATCACAATGCTATATTACGTAACAATCAAAGGCATGCATACATCATAGCATCTTGGGATCCTTACTAATCCCAATTTGCGCACATATTCACATTGCATAGCATAGGAAATGGGATATTTACAATACCATCTAAGTCACATACACAATCATCAATCCCTATATTCACATGTGAGTAAATTATCAAATCACTCAGGGGATAATCACTATCCCCACCCAATCACACAGGCAAACATGCACAACTTGCTTACCTCAATGAGAATCCTCCTATCATCTTTCGAGCTCAACTTGTCATTCACACACTAGGAGATCCTGCATATACAGCATCACCCAACATCTCATATAGGTATATATGCATTCACATGGACATTTATCATCAACGTACTGAAATATATTAATTAATTATCAAGACTTATTTTTAAATGAGTCTACATGTATCTTATTAGGGAGAAGTTCTAGAAAATTAACCATAATTTTCTCATATTAATTCAAAATTAAATGATTCCTTTTTATTTATTTCTATAATTCCAAGGCCTACAACTTTTATGTTGAACACTTTTTCAAATTCAGCCTCCAAATATGGTCGTTGGGCCCCACAAATGACACTTTTTGTAGTGAATCATTTCTTAGGAATAGTTTTAGTAATTTCTACAACTTCCTTGTTGAATGCATTTATTAATTCAGCTCTTAATAGGAGTCATGGGCCCTACAAAGTAATTCTTATTGATTTAGAGACTACTGCACTGTTTTAGCTATAACTATCTCATATGAACTCATAATTTAATGATTCTTATCTTGTTAGAAAGATAATTTCAATATATAAAATATTTATGTTTAAAATTTTTTAAAATCAATTAATATAGGGGTAAAGTTGGGACACCATCATCACTATATGCAATTTTAGAATGGACACTCTGATAATGGGCAAATTTTAGGGTATTTATTTCCTGAATTTTTTTGGACATGTTAATGTTAGAATTTTTATATAAAAATAATAAATTTTTCAATAATTATATGGAAAGTAACCCCATATTTTTATAATCATAAAATTAATGTATTTTGTAAGGTTTTTATCAATCTCAAGAGGGCTACTTGATAAGCATTTTAATGTCTTGCATCAACACCTTGCTGTCCATTTTAATTACCCATCTGATTGCCTTCTATTTGGGCCCACTAACTACCCTATTAGAGCCCTGATTAAGCAAGGATTAATCTCCTATAATCAAGCTTAATCACCTAGCCCAAATCATATGAATTTCAGCCCAAATAGTTAGTGACAGCATGGTGTACTTCCTCTAACTTAACTTTTTTTTTCCAGCCGCTATAATTGATTCTTAATACAATTAATTCATCCCCTACCTTATTTAAACACTACTCATGTATTTTTTATAGCAACTATAGCCCTTAATCATCATTAAAAGTTTTTAACAAACCCTAATTAACCCTACCTTAATCCAATAGCATAATTCCAATTGTCCTTCCATAAAACACATCCCTAAACATAATCACCAATCTATTTTAGAAAATTACTTATCTTTAAATTGAATTACCTTTGGTGGGTCCCACTTGTAGGTATCAATCTTCAAATTCGGATGGCTGCCACAACTTAATCCAATGAGATAATTTAAGCTATAGACTCTAAATCACTTGTGCTTATGTTTGCTTCTAATCTTTATAGCCAAAACAAGTTAAAATTTTTTAATTTGGATATTGGGGAAGAAGCTTATGTGAATAGGGGTGGGTTGCTATTGGAAATGAAGTGAGGAGATGGCGGTAGCTATCTCTTTTGTTTGCTAATTATTCTGGTAGTCTGTTGTCCTAGGGGTATGCACATGCATTGAAATTTTGATTTTTTTTCTACCTCTTTCACTCCATCTTTCAATGTATATGGGCTGTCCACTTTGCACTATTCCCCAAAATTTATTTAACACACATTAACCTTGTCATCTCCATAATTTAGCATATTTTTCTTCATAAAATTTGAATTAAATGTGAATTTTTCATTAATTTTGAGCATACATTGCATCTCACTTTTCTACATGCATTTTCAACTTTTGTCCACTTTATTTACCTTGTTTAAGGTATTTTCCCCTCATCCTCATATTAAAAATGATATTCCACCTATTTTCAAAATTTTTCCATATTAAATTTCAAAAATTTCCCATATTTACACATGAGGTATTTCACTCACTTAAATTCATTTTTTCTACACTTTTATCACTTATCTAATATGCCTTAATGCATTTTGTTCCTTATCCTCATGTTTATATTAATAATCCACTCAATTTCATAAATTATTTTTATGAAAAATTCCTCAAAAATTTAATTATACTCCAAAATACTTCATGCCGAATCAGCAAAAATTTACAGCACCTGAAATTCATATACTTGAAATTTTTAGGGCCTTACAAACTTTTACACTTTTTTGTTGAGAATTTGCTCCCAACATGTCATATAGCTCATAAGTTTCTTTGGAGTCTTTTCTCCCATGGTTCCACTTGAAGCATTGTCAACCATAGCTTGGCATAGTTGTGTTAGTCCATCATAGAAAAATTGGTTATATCTATGATGAGTCATTGAACCAAAATTGCTTTAAACCTTTCCCATGCCTCATGGAAAGCTTCACCATCTAATTGATAAAAAGTAGCTATTTTGCTTCTCAATTCAACATTTTTAGTATGGGAGTAAAATTTTCCAATGAACTTATTATAAATTGCTCTCCATGTTATTAATGAGCTAGGAGCTACTGTCATAAACCATGTCTTGGCTGCATCTTTCAAAGTATATGAAAAACATCTCATATGTAACTGATCTTTGCAGTAATAGACAACCTTCAATCTGTAGACAAGGTGAAGTTCTTTAATTGTTCTACACACTTTGAGCAATTGAAGGGGTTTGTTTTTGTAACTTCTTTGTTTCTTCATTCTTGGTTTGTCTATCTTGGCTAGGCTGAAGTTGCACTCCCTTCTTTATTCATATTTCCTTTCCATCCTCAAGCTAATTCAATCTTCTAACTTTGTTGATTGGACAAGTTTTCTTCTCTTTGTGCATGATTGTTTGGGCAGCAATCTCTTCTTTCTTACTTTGTCTGAGTATTCGATGGAGATTCTTCTTCTTTCTCTATCTCAGATAACTTTTCTCTAGTTAGTGTAGATAGTTCAAATTTCTTGAACAACTTTATGGCCTTTGACCATGGCTTCATCTTCAACTTTATTTGTCTTGCATTTTTCTATTAAAATTTTCTCTTTGAGGTTAACAGATAATGCTGACCTATTGTAGCTCATCTTCGAAGCCTTTGTTTGTCTCTCATTGTTTTTGTTTATGGAAGCATCTAATACAACCTTCTCTGTTGCTTTTTCCCAAACCTTCTATTTTTTCTTCTTCTTCCATGATTTTTATCAATTCAACTCCTTTGGAATGTAGCAAATAGTTGTGGCAATTTATTAGAGATGATCATTATCCTACACTTAAATTTTTCTGCACTTGCTACGTTGTTAGCTTTCATATATAATATCAGAATGTATTTTATCCTCATGTGATTTTAATATTTTATGAAGTAAGGATAATATACATCTCCATTAAATGCACAATATGAAAACTTAAGTAATTATAGTGCTTAGTATGATTTAGCAGATTTATAAGTAAAGATTAATTAATATTCATGATGTGCGCACCACAAAGTGAAGACTATATGCTTGTGTAATTAAACATTCATGATTATATGTTTATGTTAATTAATGTTTATCAATTCATAATCATACATATGATTATTAGAGATTTAAGCATACAGATTTCTTATCTTAATACAAGTTTTTATTATCATTAAAATCATGTTCAATAATGCTGACAAGAAGAACATAGCACTAATTTATATTCATGCTAATTCAAATTTCACATTAACTCAAATGCATCATATCCATTGCAATAATTCACACACTTTTTTCCCAAATTTAATGCCTCAGCATTACAATGGTGTTTCATTCTTGGACATAGTCAAGTCCACTATTACGAGATGAATAGTTCAACCAAGTCTGAATTATTAGCCTCGGACATGGAGGTTCGCTTTGGGACATAAGTAAAAGAAGGTTATATGCCATGAATGGTTCATCCAAGTTTGAAATCTTAACTTTGGACATAGAAAATCATTTCTAAACATGGTGTTTCATTCTCAGATATAGTTAGGTCTAGTGTTGTAGGCTGAATGGTTCAACCAAGTCTGAATTATTAACCTCGGACATGGAGGTTCGCTTTGGGACATAATTAAAAGAAGGCGTACAAAGTGAACGGTTCATCCAAGTCTTAAATCTCAACTTCAAACATGGAAAATCATTTCTAGACATGGTGTTTCATTCTTGGACATTATTAGGTCCAATGTTACAGGTTGAACAGTTCAACCAAGTCTGAATTGTTAACCTTGAACATGGAGGTTCACTTTGGGACATAAGTAAAAGAAGGCTGTACAAAGTGAATGATTCATCCAAGTCTGAAAAATTTATTCCAAACATAGCTATTCAACTTCAGACATGGCTACTCAACTCTAGACATGATAATTCATTCTTTAGAATTAGTTGAATGCAGTTGTTTCTAAGCGACTGGAGGAAGGAGAGGTAGAAAATATATTGTTAAAATGAGATATTTGGGATTTTTAATTTCAAGCCACTTTATTCTTTCTATGATATAAATAAAACCTGCATTTTCAGCTTTTAAAACAAATATTGAAATTGTCTTAGGATAAAAGATGTCTTTTCTTCTATTGATGGAGGCCATTTAGCCTTTTTGGGATGATTTGTTGACTGGAGTGCTACAGTGTTAAATTGAAATGCTAGTGAAATCAAAATGATTTCTTCTTGTTTTGAAGATGGAAACTTGTATAAGGTCATTTTAACATACACCATTTACTTATGTAGCCATTTGCCATTGAAATGAGAAAATTTGGCATATCACAAGAACTAGAAGTGCGCTTGTCATGACCATGGAGCAAACGGACAAAAAAGAAACCACAAATATGAATGATGATTTCCCAGCACTCTTTTCTTCTTGCATCTGACCAAAGATATACAGAATCTAAAAGGTGACCTTAAAAAATCAATGAAGAGAATTTGAAGTTTCTTAGCTTAGTTGAATCAATATAGAACATACATGAAAGCACACTTCAACAAATCACTTCCACCATCATACATAAAGCACATGAAGATAATTGCTATAAGATATCACAAAAGATGAGCCACATTAATCATGAGCCTGACGTGCGTCTTGAAATTGATTTGGAAAGCCACAAAATGATTTGAACATGCCCTAATTCACACACGGGATAGGGTAATCTCATGGCTCAAGGGCACTACATAGATTTGAATTATTTTTCATGTAGTTACTCATCGAATACTGGTTTAAACAATCTTCTCAAATCTATTGCTGCTCAATCTCAATTGGGTTTTCAAATAGAGAACTTCCACATCCATTTATTTTCTTGTTACGACCTCTACATTACAACAATTGTTCCCTTAGATGTTGCACGAGTTTGTTAAACCTTTGAATTTTCTGTTAAACCTTTAAATGTTCTTTTCTTGAGATAAGATTATCTGCAAAGAGATATGTAGTGAGATTATAAGGTTTAAAAATAATATGTTGGTTACACATATTAGTAGTGCTAATCATAATGTGAAGAGGTTTGTGCTCCAAAGAATGCTAGATATAGGATATCAAGCTTGACTAAAATAATTATAAAAATGCAAGTATGTTAATTTCTTTTAGGTTATCATAGTCTTTTGATCCATGATGGATTAAAAATTTCATTTGGGTATATAATAAAAATCATCCTTCCTCTTGCACTCAAGTCATTGGAAGCATCCCAAGAAAGGCTCATGTAGATGCCATTTGCAAACACTTCTACACCTTGTAAATATGTTCTCACCTTGCTCAACTAACATGTCTCCTTCCTATAGCAGCTCAAAACCAACTACTCATCCCTCATGTGGCACCAGAGCAATGAATTTTCTTATAATGAATTTGATGCAGTCCCCATTTACCCTGTTAGTCGACCTCAGTTCCCACCACTCTCCACAATAGCCTCTCCTCATTCAGTATAAGCAAAATTCTACAAACCCCCTAAAAATTCCACAAATTCCTCACAAAATTCCAATCCCATCATCCCGACAAGCTCTGGCTCTCCAGCAAGCTCTCTCCTCCTCCTCGCGAAGAACCCCTTCTTGTCACCGATATTCAGATTTCATCACCTAAAGATGACCCCAGTCCTACTCCTCCAGCTATTCCGGCTCTTGAATTCTACCAGGAAGGCAAGCTCTTTGTTGGGATGGGACTTGGAGGAATCGACTGATTTTTAGTGTCTACTCCAAGTTTGGGGATTTAGGGGTAGCCGACTAATGGAAGCAAACCTAAAAAAATAGGATGAGAAGATGCAGAGAGGGTGCAAATTGGTGAAGAGGAAGATGGGTTTCCGCCGCTCATCTGGTTGGAGAAGATGGGAAGTAGGTGTGACTGAGGGAGACTTGAAGCAATCATTGTCTGACTGTACATGCATTTTTTTTGTTGGGGAGTTGAAGTCAAAAGCTTCACTCTCTCTCCCTCCCTTGCAGTGCCCTACGAAAAGACCAGATGATGCCCACCCCATCAAATGGCTATTACGCTAGCTACACTGAAATATTCAGTATAGCCGTCTACACTAGATTATTTCCCACGTATATATATATATATATATATATATATATATATATATATATATATAGACACGTTGCTTTTGTAAGGAGTGCCATACATAAGCACTTTTGTATAGGGGTATTACAAGCCGCATGATCAACTAGGAGTCATCCTAGCCCTTCCTACATCTCTGTGTTTTCAAAAATAGTAGAAACTTGCAAGTTTTGCAACTCATAGCTCACATGAAGAGCCATTCCTCCATTTCCTCCCACACACTGGCCCATCTGAGAGAGGTAAAAAAAATCGCAGGGGATTTCTACTCCTCTTTCTTTCTCCTCCGACTCTCCTCCCTTAAGCTCAGACTTAGTCTCCTCCCCCAAATTGGCAAGTCCTGTCGCTTCCATGTCTCCTCAGCAATAGCTGATCCTGCCCCTCCCACGTCTCCTCAGCAACAATAGATCTTGCCCCTTCCATGTCTCCTCAATCCTTTACTTAATTAGTTATGGACTTCATTAGACGGGACTCCTCACTGAAATGTTAAGTTAGTTTCTAATTCCTTTGCTTTCCCAAAATACTAAATGCAACATTACTTGTTGGCTTTAGTGTTCATATTATGTAGTGTTTAGATCAATAGATAATAAAACATGCTACAGTGTAATAATTGGAATTCCTAAATGTGCATTGGATTATTGTCTTATGGGTATAAATGTTAACTCTTTCTAATCATACAATTATGTATATCTAAGAGTCTACATATATAGTTATGTATATTCGATTGTTGATATTTGTTATTTGTTTCATAATATAAGTAGTATATGACAGAATAGAATTTGGTACGCAAACTGGAATAAATGTTGTTTAAGACGGTAAATTACCATGTGTAGATGGAGTTATGTAGAATGTTGAAATGAATGATGCACAGATAATGGAAAGAAAATATAATGTTGATTTTGGTGTTTATCATTTTACCCCTAAAGTTGCATATAATTTCTACAATGGCTATACAAAATTATGCAATTTTAGTATTAGGAAAAGTTCTATACAAAAATTAGCAAATGGTGATATTACATCTTGTGAACTTCTTTCTTCAAAAGCTAGCTTGAGAAAAAGTATAGTTGTTGTTAAAAGAAGGAAGTAGAAGCAAAGAAGTCTAACTAGATGCAACAGCCCTACTTTAATTGTAGTTAATAAAGGGGTTGGGTCAGAAAAATGCAAGGTAGTAAAATTTGTGGAGGACTATACTAATACATGTGAGACACCTGTCAAGTTTCATTGCCTGCATTCAGATAAATATGTTCCAATGTCTCACATAGACATTTCCGAAGGCTTACACAAAGTAGGCATTGGTGTAACAAGGACTTTGGACTATATGGCTCTTGAGACAGGTGGGCTAAAATCATTAGGTTTCTGTCAATTCAATTTAAGAAATGCACTTAGAATAAGGCACCAAGAAAGATATATGCACTTAGAACAAGGCACCAAGAAAGATATAGCGGTAGTGCAAAGGATTTGAAGGTACATTTTCAGAAGAAAACTGTAATTAATCCTAATTTTTATTCTGACATGCAACATGATAATGATAATCACTTAAAATCATGTTTCTGGGTTGATGGGAATTCAAAGATTGATTACATTGCATTTAATGATGTGGTGTGTTCGACACAACATACAAAATAAATGAACTTAAGATGCCTTTTGGCCCATTTGTTGGAGTTAACCACCATAAACAGTTAGTATTGCTTGGGTTGGGTCTCCTTTTTGGTTAACAAAGGAGGATTTTAAATGGTTATTTAGTACATGGCTTACAGCTATGGGTGGTGTACCTCCAAAAGCCATTCTAACTGATCAAGATGCCACAATTTTAGCAACTGTGAAAGAGATATTTCTAGAAACCCACCTTTTCATATGCATTTGGCATCTAAACAAGAAGTTTCATGAAACGTTGATTACAATTATCCATCAATATCTATCTTTTAAGTCATAGTGGTCAAACTAGATTAATAATACTGATGGTATAAAAGATTTTGAATTTGCTTGGAGTAATGTTATGTCAAAATTTAAATTAGAATAGAATGGAAGGTTGCAAAACATATATAAAATTTGTAAAATGTGGGTTCCTGCATATGTGAGGCATATTGTTTTTGGCTGGGATGACTGCCACAGGTTGGTCTAAGAGCATGAATTCATTGTTTAACAAGTTTGTAAATCATAAAATAAAACTACTTGAATTTGCAGAAGTGTATGATCAGGCTATTAGTAGAAGACAACATGATGAACTTCTAGCTGATTGTGTTACCATATATGGCACACCGACATTGTCAACCTCACATATGATAGTGTCAGACATGAGTAAAATTTATAGCAAGGAGATCTTTAATGAATTTCAAGAACAAGTAGTTGCAATTCAATATTATGTTGTAGTGTTTAAAGAGATAGATGAGCCTATAGATAAATATGAGGTGTTTAAGAATGAGAATAGAAAAGAAGGCAAAGTAACAAGGATTACGAGGGATAATGAGAAAATATGGCATTTTGCACCTGCCTAAGTTTCGAATTTCATGGTTTTGTTTGTCGGCATATTCTTACTATGATTCATTTACGAGGTATTGTACATATGCTTGATTCACATATTTTAAATCAGTGGATGAAAAGACTAAAAGAAAAGATTACAGTTTGTGGTACAAATGTTATTTCTAATGTTGAGAATTCTGGTTTAATGAGATGGCAGAAACTATTTAAGAAGTGGTATGAAGTAGTAGCTAAAGTGACTACAAATTATAAATTAATTACTATTGCTAAAGAAGGCTTAGAAAATATTTTAATAGTAATGTCAGTAATAGAGCTAGAAGAAAACAATGGTTCCAATCCATCAAATGAAGAGATAATACAAAGCAATGAAGAGAATTTAAATGTACATGATACTGATATTATGGATAATGCAAATCAAGAGTCAGGAATATCATTGCCTCTTGTACTACATGATCCACATGTTGTAAAAACTACATAAAGGATTACTGCAAGATATAAATCTATGTTTGAGGTTGTAGCAAAAATGTGTGGGGGTCATCTTTGTCGAGGATGTAAAAAGGTGGTGGTTAGGCATGACAAGAGAAATTTTCCTATGTATAAGGACAGTGAAGGAGCTAGTCCTCCATAAGGTAGAATATCATTATTGTATACAATTTTTACAAATTTAGAAAGAAGTTGTTCTCTTTGTTTTTTTTTCAATTGATATGAGAATGCTTACTCTAGAAGTGGGCTTTTTAGGCTAATGGCATCATCAAGTAATAACATAACTCGTTGACCATTGCCCATGCAAAGTTATGTCAATGTAGAAGGGTTACTCGTTTGCTTACATCGTATATTGATAAAAACCCAGGGAAGCGATTTCTTGGTTGTCCTCTTTACTTTGTGAGTTAGTCATAAATGTCTTTAGTTAGTACATTCATAAGTTCCATATAGTTGAAAATTTTTTGCCTTTTGATTTATTTTTATTGATTAATGTGTAAATAGGAGGGGCTTCAATGGGTTGATCCACCACTTACTGAGAGACTGCGTGAATTTAGGAATCAATAGTAGCAAATAATTAAGAGGTGGAAGACTAAAGAGTACTATCTTGCAAATTTGAATGAAGAAAATGAAAGGATGAGAAAGGAATATGAAGAGTTGGAGAATTACAAAGGCATTATATTGAAACTTAAGCACAAGACTAAATGCCAAAGAAGAATGATTATAGTACTTTTGTTTGTGATAATTTTTCTTGTTATGCTACTTTTAAGGTGATAGATGTTTCTAGTTATCTGTCATTTATTACAACCTTCTTCAACTTCTCAGGCCAAGTTTCCAAAAGCCTCCCCTTAGGAGCCACTTTTGCAATGTATCCAACAACTAGATCATCCTCATCACTGGATTTTGGGCTACTTCAGTGTTTTTGTGTTGCTTTCAATTTTGTTTAATGTAATAAAATCACTACATTTGCACATATTCCTTCTTGTGATCACATGCTGTTGTGCAACATTTATAATGCTTATCAAGTTGTACTGGCAAGGAATGGAACCATACTTCTAGCATTTGTAATGGTTTGATGAGAACATGCATATTGTAGAGAACATGGGTAATTCTCCAAATAAGTTTATCCGAGAACATGGGTAATTCTCATGGTGAGGCTTGCCTTTTAAATCCCTTATTTGCATCCAACTCATTGTTGGTGCTTGGGCAATCTGAAATGCAATTTTAGGCAAGCAAGCTCATCTCTAGAGGTGGAAATTCCGGCCAGGAATCTTTCTTGAGCCAATCTAGTAGTAGACCCACCAAACAACCAATTTTTCTGAACACCAAGAATCCAATAGTAGCCATTGATGTGTCCTGGCAGTTGGCAGGTAGTATCGCAGTTGATGCATACTAATCATTTTATGATTATCCATTCATGATATACATTGTGAAGCATGGATATTTGCTTTAAATCACATACTTATACATTCAATCACAATTGAATATTTAAATAGTTCTATCCAAGTTTCATTGAAAGTGTAACGAAATTACCTAATAGATGTGAAGGAATGTAAATTCAGAATTCGAACATAAAAGTAGGAATTAAAAATTGAGGATTTGAGAAAGGAGTGGGAAATGCAAAGAAAATTTTAATTCGATACTTGGCAGAATAAAATAAAAATGTGGTATGGTATTAATTATACTTATCTAAAAGTAATTGATATAGATAATAATGGTATGTTTTTAGAATTAAGGCTTTGTTTGAAGATTTAAAAGAAAAAAGTTGACAAAGAGAAAAAAACATGCAAAATCTAGGAAAGTGAACCAATGACAACTTTGTCACATGGGATGCACACATTTTCCATGAACCTTCTCCCCCAACACTTCAAGCACAATATGTTCTCCATTTTAGTTATTTTATCTTGGTTAAAATGTTTTTCTCATCTCAGGTGTGGATATTTTAATTAAGTTATGGATTGGCCTGCATGGAAAACTTCAATATGATTCTAACCTTAACTCTATTTTAAAACATTGAATTAACCCTAACCAACTATAAAAATTTTAGATTTTTTTAATTAATAAATTTCAGGGTGGCCCGAGGAGGGGGGGGGGCAGGGGTGAAGATTTAAAGCCTCATCGTGTTTTTCTTCTTCTGTCCAGAACTTCTGAGTTTCATCTATGTAACACCTGAGGGTGTTAAGTTTGAGTAATTACATGTTTAATCACACTATAGTGTTATTGAGTGTTAAAAATGAAGAAAACATTTATATTTA
>JAYJMB010000725.1:0-17639 GCA_036873735.1 Pouteria campechiana | reverse complement strand
GTCACTAAACTAATATTATCCTAAAAAGATGTAATGGATGCTAAATAAACCTAAGTATTAAGTGAAATAATGGAAGATAGTGGACGTGCATAATGTAAAAGAGATTAACAGGTTATAAAAGTCTAGGGATCCTATTTCACTACTCAATGATAAGCTTTGCTATTGGAATGTTGGATTTAATACTTATCGTGGGTTCGTTCCTTCAAATGTATGATTATTATCATTAGGTATGTGAGTTTAAATCAAGTATTTTCACTCGTTCCAATTACCTATGGTGTGTAGCATAATTGAAATGAAAACTCATTAAGACCAAGAACTAAATGAACCAAATAGATTGGTTTAGCATAAGGTATGTACTATAACCATCAATCCTTTTCATTCAAGGGAGCTTGGTGTGTACCATAACTTTCCACAAATAATCAATCTCATTCATGAAATTGGTGATCAAGCAATTACACAAATCAAATGATTACAATAAACATAATAAATGAAATAAGATGAAATTGCATTGATAAACCAACAATCCTAATTACAAAGAATATATAAGAAAGCTACATCTTTACCCTATAAGGAGAGACTAGTTCATTAAAGAAAAAGAAGAAGGAACTCCCTTCATAAACATAGAATTTGCAAAACTTGATATCCTCTCTTGCTCACTTGCTTCTTTTCTCTTGCAAAACTCTCCTTCCCCTTGCCTCTAAATGAGCCTCCAAGAACCCTCAAAAACCATAATTCTCAGACTCTAAAAAATCTCCCCAAAATGATGTTTTATAGTGTAAAAAATGGGGAGAAAATGCCACATGCATGAACAGGGGAAATCTGGCGCTGTCGACCCTAGCTTGGGCATCATCGGTGCTGGGTTGCTATCCACCAGAGATGCACAGAATATGCAGCCTATAACTCTCTTATATAAACTCAAAATCATATCATTCTTATTAAGTTAAAAAGATAACCTTGAGACCTAAAACTATTATGTTGAAAATGTTTTCCAAATCATTTTATAAATATGACAAATTCAGACCATAATTGATGTCATTTTTTGCACATCCGAAATTTCTATTAGCAGAATTGAAGTCTAAGATAGTTATAGTATTTTGGCCATAACTTCAATTTTTCAAATCCAAATCCTATGAATCTTGATTTATTGGATAGATAATGACAAGAGATAAAACTTATATGTTGAACACTTAATCTGAATCTATCTAAATTAGTACCAAAAATGGTGTTAAATTGGTGCTTTTTCACATTCAACTTCTTCAACTAGTAATCTTCATTTTTTAGTCACTTGTTCATTATCCAAACTCCATTGCTTTGCTTCTTTATCCACCTCGATGCCTTCCATATTTTCTTCCATTTCTTGCACTTAATTATCTATAAATAAATATACTAAATTAACATAGAATTTACTTATCAAGTAATAACTAAATTAAGTGCAAATTTATTGGAGTCCACTACATTTACATCAAAAGAAGATCCAAAACATACGTGAATTTAGGTAATAAACAAGGTACATTATGAGCTCATTAGTTGACTCCCAAGATATCTTCCCTATGCTCTTCATTTGCTCTGTTGCCTAGATATCTTCATTATTGTTTTTAGATTTAGTTTTTAAAGCATCTTCTGAAATTCAGTAGACTAAATAATAGAAATCTTATCTAAGTTTGGTAATTAGTGTAGTAATCAAACAAATACTTGAGGGAAAAATACTCTAACTCATCATATCTATGTTATGTATGATCGTGTATACTTTCATGGGACCCGAGGAGCACATTTGAAGTTGGTCTTCATGTTTTAGCACATCTAAAATTTGCCTTCATGACATCTAAAGTAACACTGACATATTAACCTATTGGTTTTTCTCCTTTCAAGCTCATCTGAAGTTGGTTTTAGGCCTTTTTAAATTCCCTTGGATATTGAATCTTCTTATGGCTATGTTTTCCTCATCTGATATGCCTCTAAACATACTATGAAGATCATCTGAAGTTTTTAGACTTAGTTCCCTGATCTTCTGAAGTCTTCTCTTGATTTCAGATGTGGTCTAGATCATCTAAAATCATGTTTTAGTTCAAAGACATTATTCTTGAGAAATCACTAGCTTTTCTTCCTTTGAAAACTTAATGTGGTTGATTTTTAAATTGATGTGATCTTGAATATGCTATCCAACACTTTTGAAGTTATTTCCCTAGCCTAAATAATTTGTTTTTATACATATTTCTGCAATACTTAGGAAAGTAACTTATTTGTACCTTAACTTTTCACTCATGTACTTTCTTATCATCAAAACTTAGTTGGTTAATTACATTCATCATCAAAATTAAGCAAAGTAAAATTATTAGACTAATAGGCTTGCCCCCTACCTATTGATTCTTTCGTTGATCCTCTTCCATGCCCTCTTCTAGGTGGTCTTGGTGTTGATGTCCAAGCCTAGAAGGCGAATGATTATGGAGTTGAAAAATTTGTGAATAGCCTCTACTTGAACACATTTTGGGTTGGTGGAGCTGGTGGTGAGGCAAGAGTGACCAAATGTTGCGATTGATGTGAGTGTTGAACTGACAACTCATCTTCATCATAATCTATTTTGAGTACTTCTTACATTTTCAAGAGTCTTAACTTGTCTTCTTGCGACATGCTTGTCGTAATTTCAAAGTATAAAGACATTGGTAGCGAAATTCCTAAGAATGGGACTGCCTGTGGAGGTACTACTTATGATGAGGATCCTTGTGATGGGGACCATGATCTCTTAGCAACAAACGACTGTTATCTTTTATCCACAGTTGGCTTAGTCAATTCTTTTGGCTGCTCTGGTTCATTTGGTGCTAGCTCATAGTATTGGTCTTCCCAGTAAAAGGCCTCTAAGATTGCGAATGGACATATATTAGCATATATGCACCTCATAATGTTGTCCTAATTAAACTTAAAACACTTATGAGTTGTGGATGCCACAACTTGATTGTGATGCAACTATGGCCTACCAAGCAACAAATTGTAGGATGTTGATGCATTGATGATATGACAATTAACCTTCATAAGGAACCCTTAAATGTCAAGACTCAAAGTAATGGTCCCCATAGTCCTTTGGCTTTTTTAATTAAATCCTTGGATTATAAGAGTGGTTCTTTAAAGCAAAGATGGCCACATCCCAATTCGCTTCAACAACTTTAGTGGAGGAATATTCATCGCAAATCCTGCATCTAGCATAATGTGATTAATCCTTTCTCCCACTAGGTCCCCACTTACAAATAATAGATGATTATCCCCAGTATTTCAAAGAAATAAGTCATCATTTGTGAAAGTAATTATTTGGTTATATTCAATTATGGTATCAACCTCTACCAAGTATAAGTTATTTATGGACTCATCTACCAGTGCATTGATGAGCGCTTGCCAGGACTCCTTGGAGAGTTGCAATGCATCGTATATGCTTTATCTTGTTATGATTTTGCACAAGTGAGCAATGATGTCAAACTTTAGCTTGTTCATGAGCTCCAGAGCTTCCTTCTCTTGGAATGGAGGATAAGGAACTCCGGGGACTAGTTCTTTTTGCATTGGAATTTTTCCTTTATCCTAGGCCATATTTTTCTCGGATCTTAACAAGGTCATTATTTCTCATGATTTGGATGCTTCTTGTGAAGCATGCTCTTTACCTTGCATGACATTAGTCATGTTACAAGATACCTCTAGAGGTTTTGATGATTCTTGGGTTAGTAACTTGGGCAATCTAGGGAATGAAGTTGAGACCTTTTTAGGTAGTGGAAAAGCCTTGCCCAATGCAAAAATACATTCCCAAACTATATGCCCCTCTCCTTGCAACATAGAACAATAAAGACAAGCATTACACCATCTTAAGGTAAATCATAAAGATCTTCTCCTTTGAGCGGATGAATTCCTCATACTTTTCCCTTAGAGAATTGGAAAGTATATTCATAAAATCTGTGCATAAATGCTTTGGTTAACACATCCCAAGATCTTAATGTTTCTACTGGCAATGTCACAATCCACATTAGGGCATAGACATTACCAACAAGAAAAATGGAAAGCTTCTAATTACATAGGCCTCATTTTGGGACATCATTCATACTAGAGCCTAGTATTGGAACAAGTGTTTGAATGTGACTTTGTGGCCTTCTTTGAACACTTTTATCATGGGCCATCTTAAGTAACAGACTTGCTTAAGTTTCAGGATTATTGTTAGAATAGGGGCCTTCACATAATGTAGGTATTCAAAAATACTTTATTGGTCTCCTTCAAGAGGTAGCTTAAGAGGGGGGTTGAATTGAGCATTTTAAAACTATGGCCAAATTAACATTATAGTGATAAAAATAATTGGAACAAATCACACAACACACAAAGGTATTTTTACAGTGGTTTAGCCTAACTTGGTACCTACTCCACTCTTTGAGTCAGCCTCTCTTGCTGCACTCAGGTTCCACTAGTACCTATAGGTTTTCACAAGCTCACCATCGAACTTTTATAATTATTCATTTTAAAAGCTCACCAACAACTTATACAAATCCCTAGCAAGTCTACTTTCTATAATCAATCAACTAAATCAAAGGGATCCTAGTTTGCCATCCCAATTAATAGAAATAAAATTATATAAGAAAAACTGCATCTAAGATAGGTTGATTGTACAATGATTAATTAAATGAGGATGAAGATCTTAAGGATATATAGTTAAAACTCCAAAATACATAGTGAAGCAGCATGATTTACTTAGTCACAAGATCTTGAACTTCAGCTTATTCTAGGACAGGCATGACAACACTTGAAATAAAATTTTAGCACATCTAAAGCTTACCTTTTTAATGTCTAAAGTTTCGATACTTAGTCACTTTTGAACTTTTGAAGCTTCAGACTTGGGAGACGCATTGTTGATTTGTTTCAGCACATCCAAAAGGACGTTAGACTTTCAGCGTCCTACCTTCCTACTTCAGCATGTCTAGATGTGGCTTCGTAACATCTAAAGTGGCATGCAGTTCTACTAAAGCATTGTCTAAAGCTTTTATCACATCCAAACTTAGGCACCTCTCCTTATTTACTTTAGCACCATTCTTCACTAAATCTAAAGTGACTTTGAAGCACTTTGATGCCAGACATATCCTTCGACTGTAGTTTTGTCTTAGAAGATTGGATCACATGTCTGAAATATTTTGGAGGTTGTTCTAGACATAGATTTTGTGTCTACTATCTTCATTCTTCTGACACACTGAACTTCTTTGTAACACAAGCTTCTTCTTCATGATTTCAAATGTGTTCCTATTGTTAAACCATGTGATCTAGCTTGATTTTGATAACAAACATCCTTAACCAAGTATGTTTTGATGATGAGCAAAAGCATGAGTGAAACATTAAGGTACTAACATTTTGCTCTCAAAAATATTCCAGAAAGATAAAATCATATTCAACTTTAAAATAACCTTTATGATGACAAAAGGAAAACATAAAGAAAATGCTCTTTACAAAATTAAGTATATAAAATTTCACATATACTAAATTCAAGAAAACAGAATCTGAAGTGTTGAAGACATGCTTGGAAGCCAATAAACCATCTTTGGAGCCCTTCTTGCGTTCTTCGGAGAAAATCTCATTACTTCAAATACACCTTAATGAACTTCAAAGAAGACGGTTGCAGCTTCAAAAATTGATGTGATATTGCTCAGAAATATTCAGACAAGCATCAAAGTCTTCACAAGTGTTAGCGCACTTCAAAGAAAATTTAAATACTTCGGACAAGTCGCAACATGCTTCAGAAAAAGTTGAAGTGCTTCGGAGAAGTCATGAAAGTCTCAGAGATATCGCTATACACTTCAAAAATAACATGACAAGCTTTAGAGATAATCAATTATGCTTTGGAATAAACTAACATGCTTCAGAGAACTTGAAGTCACATTTCGAAAAGAATTCAGACAATCTTCAGAAACAATGATCATGCTTTGGAGATGTTACACCATGCTTTGGAAAACCCAAAGTCACATTTCCAAAAGAATTCTGACAATCTTAGGAAACAATGATCATACTTCAGAGATGTTAAACTATGCTTCAGAGATGTTAATCAAGTTTCGAAGATTTTTGACCAAGGCTTCATATTACTTTTTCAAAGGCAATATAAGTTCAGAAAATTTGAACTTCTCTCAATAAGTGACTAACACAACCAAGAATGGATTACTATCACTTTGGAAAATCTAAAGAAAACAAGTCAGATTTTCTAAAAGGAGTCAAGAGACCACATATTCACTCGTCTCTTTAGACACTTGATATGAAAAGTGAACATTTTGAAAAGTTAGTGGCAGAAGTAACAGACTGATACCAGAAGGCAGCAAAGTCAGACATTTGAAGACAAAAGATAAGGTAAAGAAAAATATTTTCAAATGTTTGAATGTCTGCTAAGATCAGCAACAGAAAAATCTCTCTCAACGTATAAAAGAGAGATTCAAAAGCAGAAGAAAATAACCCATTTGAATATTTTTCAAGCTTTGCTGATCACATAAAGAGCATTCAGAATCTTTCTCCCAAAGTTCAACTCCAACGGATACAACTCAGTCAGAGATATTAAAGTTCAAATCTCTACTCGATCAAGGAGTTTGAATATTTTACTCTTACTATTTAATCTTTTACTTAGAATTCTGAATTTATGTATAAATATGCCTAAGTAAGAGACATTAATTTATATACTTTATTTTAGTATTTGGCAACAAAAGCAGAGTGCTTGGTGTTTATGTATAGAGATAAGTAAGTAGAGAACTTGCTGAAAGGGTGTAAGTTTGTTGGTGAGCTTTGAAAAACCAGCAGGTTGTGAAAGTTTCTGGTTAGCTTAGAAAACTAGTAAGCTAGTTAGTGAGCTTATTGCAAAACCAATGTGTATTTGGTTAGGTTGATCAAGGTATTAGTGGAACTTGAGCTCAATAGAGAAAATTGACTCAAAGAAGTAGAGTAGGAACCCAGGAAGGGCCGAATCACTATAAAAACTTATGTTGGTTATTGTGCAATCCATTGTATTCATTCTTTCAGCACCATAATCATTTGATTTGGGCCAAAAATTTTAAAAGCTCAATTCATCCCCCTCTTGAGCTACTTGCATAAGGGACTAACAAGTGGTATCAGAGTAGGCTTCAATAGTTAAATATTGATTACCAGTATATCAACTTTTGAAGAGATTTAAAATAGCTAGTATGTTCTATAATATATCTGCTGAAGAGCAATCTACTTCTAGACCCTCTCTATTTGATGGAACCAATTATGGGTATTGGAAAATGAGAATGCAAAATTTCTTGACTGCCACAGATTATTAGTTGTGGCTTGTAGTGAAAAATGGAAAGAACATTACCAACACTGAAGACAAATATACTGTAGAGCATATACAAGCAGTAGAACATGATGCTAAGGTAAAGAACTGCCTCTACTATGCTTTAGCCTCTAAGTTTGAAAAGATTTTTGCATGTGATTTTGCTAAAGAAATCTGGGATAAACTTAAGGTGGCACATGAAGTTATAAACCAAGTAAAGGAGACTAAGATAAATATTCTAGTGCAAAAATATGAAGCCTTCTCCATGAAGGAATCAAAAAATATTTCTGAAATGTTTGAAAGATTTTAGAAAATCACCAATAGTCTAATGTGCTTACGAGAAAAACATGAAGAGACCAAGTTGGTAAAGAAAATCTTGAGATCTCTCCCTAGACACTGGATGCCTAAAGTGACTGCAATTCAAGAAGCAGAAGATCTAACGATGGTAACAGTAGAAGAACTCATGGGATCACTCATGACCCATGAAGTAATAATGAAGCAGAAAGCATTGGATGAAGTTAAAGGCAAGAAAACAATAGCCTTACAAGCAGAATAAGAAAATGAAGAATCTTTAGAAAATGCCTCAACCTCTGAAGATGATGAGGATATGACAATGATAACAAGAAGATTCAGAAACATGTTCAAAAAGAGAAGATTTGGAAACAACTCCAAAAACTATCAAAAGCAAAGACAAGAAAAAGGAAGTTTCAATCTTTACAACTGCAACAAGCCTAGGCATATGAAGTTTGACTACCCAGAACTAGACAAAAAGCAAGGAGACAAGAAGAAAAGGTATAACTCTTACTTTGATAAAAAAAAAATTCTAATAATAGGAAATTTGGAAAGAAGAAGAGAGCAATGGCTACATGGGAGATGTAGGAAAACATGATACAAGAAAGCTTAAGTGAAGAAGAAGAAGAAAATGAAGCTCAATTTATCTCACTCAGCTCCAAAGAAAAGGATTAAGAAGAACATCATACTGGAATAAGCTTTATGGTTATCCACAATGATGAGGTAAATTTGAAATCTAAAATTTTTGACATTGAAGAATTATTAGAAGAACTATATTTAGATTTCAAAACATTAAAAGCTAAACATAAAGAAACTAAAATAGAACTTGAAAGAACAGTTAATAAATGCTCTAAATTAAAACAAGAAAATACATTGCTCAAAACTGATCAAAATATCATTATAGAACTTGAGCATATTAAAAGCAAAAAGTCATGCTCTTAGAAGAACCCTAACTACTACCTTATTCAAACTTAAAACAAAGAAAAATATAGCAAACTAAAGAAAGAAAAATCATAAAAGAAAATTATAACACAAACAAAATATAATTTGGATTCTCAAAATAGTTGTTAAAATTGTAAATGCAACTATCTTTCTAGAAAATAGTTTAGTGGCACCTCAGAAGCAATGGATATCAAAATATTTTGCTACTAACCCACCTAAACCCACTCCTAAATGGGTACAAAAAATTATAGCTTAATTTCATTACTGCAGATGTGTTTGAGAGCCACAGAGAATAGCAAGTGGTACATTGATAGTGGTTGCTCAAGATACATGATAGGAGAAAGGGAGTTGTTCATAGAATTGAAAGCCAAAAATGGAGAAACAGTCACCTTTGGGGATAATGGAAAAGGTAGAGTGGTTGGAATTGGTAAAATTGGCCAACCTCCCTCTATTACAATTTCAAATGTTTTATTGGTAGAAGGATTGAAACACAACCTTTTAAGTGTAAGTCAATTCCGTGACAATGGTTACAAAGTTGTGTTTGAATCTCATACTTGTTCTATATTAGATAGTTCAAATTCAGTTATAGTAATTGGAAAGAGACATGGAAATGTGTATTTGGTGTATTTATATGATATCCAAGTCAAATGTCTTGTTGTAAATAAAAATGAACCCATATTATGGCATAGAAGACTAGGACATGCCAATAAGAATTTGATTGAAAAACTATATAATAAATATCTAGTTGTTGGCTTACCAAAACTCAAATTTGACAATAAGTTGTGTGATGCTTATATGAAAGACAAGCAATTAAAAGAATCATTCAAATCAAACAAAGAAGTATACACAACCAAACATCTTTAGTTGCTATATATGAATTTTGCTGGTCTAACAAGAATAAGAATCCTTAGAGGGAAACATTACACATATGTCATTATAGATGACATTAGTAGATTTACTTAGGCAATGTTTCTAACATCCAAAGATGAAGCTTTTTCATTTTTTGAAGTATTTTCCAAATGTGTGTAGAATGAACGAAGCTCTAATATAGTTGTCATAAGGAGTGATCACGGTGGAGAGTTTGAAAACCATAGATTCATTGATTTATGTGAAAATAATGGAATTCTTCAAACTTTCTCGACACCACCCCAACAAAATGTAGCTGAAAGGAAAAATAGATCCTTACAAGAAATGGCAAGGATAATTTTAAGTGAATACAATCACGCATAATATTTTTAGACTGAAGCAATGAACATATTATGTTACATTATTAACAGAATTTTTGCTAGATCCATAACCAAACTCCATTTGAATTATACTATAGCGAGAAACCAAATATCTCATATTTTTATGCTTTTGGATGTAAATGCTTTACTCTTAACAATGACAAAGAAAATTGAGGGAAATTTGAAAATAAATCCAATGAAGGCATCTTTCTTGGTTGTTCTATTGTTAGTAAAGCATTTGGAGTCTAAAATCTAAAAAGCAAGATTGTAGATAAATCTATTCATGTAAAATTTGATAAAAATAGTAACTCCTCTATAAGGTCAAGTGATTTTGATGACAAGACAGGTGAACTAACAACCCTAGTTGAGAAAATAAAAATACAAGACAAGAAAGGAAAACCTTCTCATAAGAAATATAGATAGATGAAGAAGAAATAGAAAATGAACCACCCATCATTGAGGTAAACAATGAAGGTAACGATATTTTTCTCAAATATTGGATATGACAAAGTTAGAACTAAATATTCTTATCACCAAGTATGTGGAAATTTTGCTTTTATTTCTCAAATAGAACCAACTTGCATAGAATAAGCTTTAGAAGATGAAAACTGGATTTTAGCTATGCAAGAAGAATTAAAAATATTCAAAAGAAATAATATTTGGACTATTATTCCAAGACCAAATTATCATTCTACTATAGGAACTAAATGGGTCTTTAGGAACAAATTAGATTAATCTGGAATTATAGTGAGAAATAAAGCAAGATTAGTAGCAAAAGGGTACTATTAGGAGGAAGGTATTGATTTTGAAGAATCGTATGCTCCCGTTGCAAGAATTGAAGTCATTAAAATGCTACTTGCATTTGCATCCTTTATGAATTTCATGTTATATCAAATGGATATAAAGAGTGAATTCTTAAATAGACTTATTAATAATAGTTCTATGTAGAACAACCACCTGGGTTTGAAGATCCTCATAACCAGATCATGTATTTAAACTTAAGAAAGCCCTCTATGGTTTAAAATAGGCTCTTGGAGCCTGGTATGAAAGGTTAAGCAAATTTCTCCTTGAGAAAGATTTTTCAAGAGGCAAAGTTAATACTACACTCTTTACTAAGCCTGCAATGAAAGATATTCTTATAGTTCAAGTGTACATTGATGATATAGTATTTGGTGCAACTAATGAAAATCTTTGCAAAGAATTTTCCAAGACAATGCAGGGAGAATTCGAAATGAGATTGATGGGTGACCTCAACTTCTTCTTGGGATTGCAAATTAAGCAGATGAAAGAAGGAATCTTCATTCACTAAGCCAAATACACAAAAAAACTGCTAAAGAAATTCAACATTGAAGACAGAAAAAGGTATGGGATGCCAATGAGCACTTCAACAAAAAATCACCAAGATGAAAGAGGTAAGTCTATCTGTCAAAAACTTTATAGAAGCATGATAGGTTCTCTACTATATTTCACTACTGGTAGACCTGACATATTGTTTAGTGTATGTGTGCTAGATTCCAATTAGAACCAAAAGAGTCACATCATATTGTTATAAAATGAATATTTAGATATCTTTTAGATACACCTAATCTTGGATTATTGTATCCAAAAGGTTTAGATTTTAATTTAATAGGTTAATTAGATACAGATTTTGTTGGATATAAAGTAGATAGAAAGAGTACCTTAAGATCTTGCCAATTTCCAAGAAGTATGATTATCTCATGGTTTTCTAAGAAACAAACATCAGTTGTATTGTCAACTGCTGAGGCTGAATATCCAGTAGTAGGTAGTTGTTGTGCATAGATCGTATGGATGAAATAGCAACTAAAAGACTTTGACCTTAACTTTATTGATATACCTATCAGATGTGATAATACTAATGCTAGAAAATTCACCAAGAATCCAGTTCTGCATTCCAAAACTAAATATATAGAAATTAGGTATCATTTTATTAGGGACCATGCTCAAAATCATGACATTAGCTTAGAATTTGTCCCAATAGAAAATTAGCTAGCAGAAGTAGATATCTTCACAAAACGATTACAAGAAGAATGATTCAACATGATAAGAAGAGAATTAGGTATACTAGATCCAAGTGCATAAAATGCACATTTTATTAAACAAAATATTAATAATAACATCTTTATTAAAAAATTTATTTAATCAGCAAGAACATCTACTACAGCTTCCAGCTCCTTAATATGCTGATTAGCCTTTGACAATTCTTCTTCTAGCATCTTCATGAGATCCATCACCTTATCATATGCTACACATCCTTTGTTAGAAAATAATCAACATTACGGTTGGATCCTCTAGCATAAAATAGTTCCTCTTTTAACAGTTTTATCTGCCTCTTCAGAAAATGATCTCGAATGGACTCGTCCGATTGATCATTCTCTCTTTCGTCGTGAACTTGATTTGTAGAAAACCTTGATGATGCCATATTTATTTTCTGAAATTTTGGTTAAGCTTCTATCCATATACTACGTAAAATTAAAAATACAATAATGTATATTCATTCATCTACTATGGTAATGATACTGTTAGCGGGTCAAAAGGACAATTAATGAATATACTAAAAACTATACTCCAGATTACAAGATTCATAGTTAAATTAGACTTTATACTTATGAATCTCTGACACCCCAAACAAGCTCATTAAAATTCTCTGAAGAACTAAAAAGAGCATCCAAAGATTGGCGAACTCCTCACTTTGGAATATCCAAAACCTCAAATTAAACAATTTTATCCAAGGGATCACTTGTGGAATTGGTATAGTTATTATTTTGGAGATCTTTTTTTCCAAAATTAAAATTCAAATCAATATTCTCTAAAGGACCTTTTTCAGGATATCCAAAGCCTAAACACATTAGTGTTTTGGAGAACTTTATAAAACCGATTCAAAAGCATAAAATTCATTTGAAACTACCTAAACTCCCTCTTCTTCGAACTCCTTGAATCCCTCTTCAGAGAAGATGGTCCATCTTCCCGCTTCTTTTAAATCCAAGTCACATTTCTCTCCGTTCACCTTCCTGCCTTCTCCAACTTCACTCCTAGAAATCCCATTTGCTTTTTGAAAAACCTAGAATTCTTTGTAGAAATGGTGAGAATAAAAGGAGCAGAAAGCAAGAGAAAGGAAAGGAAAAACTCTTCACCGAAAAGAACAATCAAGAAGGCTAGACGGGAAACAAGTACACTCAAGGTAATCTTCCAAAATAATTCATCTAATTATTCTAGGTTTATAGAAAGATATGAGGAGAGAAGAATAATCAAAGGGAAAGTTTTCATTTTTGGAGACATTGAAATAGAATTTGAAGTATCAGATTGGTTAAAATATCAAGGCTGGGATGTCTATGTCAGTTACAGATACAGTTTGTATCTTAGACTCATAAGAGCTCTAATCTATATTCTCAACACCTGTTCATAGAAAGATCGTGGATTGGAGAAACAGAAATTGAGCTAACCTAAGAAAACTTAAGGAATTGCTTCCATCTCCCTAAGGAAGAAGAGGAGATTGTATGGCCTTCAAGGGCAATGTTGTTCTCAAACTTAGTAGAAATTAATATCAATGAGAAAGAAAATTATTTACATACTAGTCACTTGAACGCCAATCTCAAACTAGCCTATTTCATTGTTATGAACTATGTATACCTAAGAAGAGGAGCTACAGAAGATATATCTAAGAAAGATGCCAGAATCATGTGGGCATTAAAGAATAGAAGAAAGCTAAATCTAGCTAGGTTGATGATAGATCAAATCCACTTGATCAAGAGCACCACAAGGTTTCCTTTGCCTTTTTGCATGGCTCTGACCAAGTTGATCAAAGAAACAGGAGTAAATCTCTCCAATGAAGATGAAGAGCTTCCAAGGAACACTGATAGATTGGATGAGCAAGCATTGAAAAGGATAGGCTTTCAACATGCTGCATAAGGTTGGATCACTAAAAGACCAAGAAGAGCAACTTAGTTGAAAGGAACTAGATGTAGTAAAAGTCTAGAAAGAAGAAATGATATTGTTGATATAGAATAAGCTACTGAATAAGGACACGAACTCTCCTCACATGAAGAAGAAGAGATAACTGAAAGACAAGAGTTCATCAGTCCATCATTAGAAAAAATGAAAGAATTCTCCAGCAAAGAAGAACCAAGAGAAGTTGAGAGAATAGAAGATGTTCCAAGAGAGGAACAAAGAATCGAAATAGAAAAAAAATGTAGAAGAACATGAAGAAACAGTAGCAGACATGCCATCTCACACTCCCATCAGATCCCCTTCACCTTCTAGACACACTCACACTCATCAATCATGCACCTCATCAACTGCCAATAAGAATACATACTATAGCACCTAAATTAGAAAATACTCATGATTGAACACTTTTTGCAAACCTTAGTTGTTTAGATGAATGGAATGAATCATAACCATTCCACTACTATATCATCAATGATTCTTAAAGATGATAGAATTGAATAGAAACTTGATTCTCTACAAGCTCTAGTAGAATCATTCACAGGTCAAACCCATTTCACTCCACCTCAAACTCATTTCTATCATTCTTGAACTCACTTTCCATCCCCTCCACATCATTTCCCTCCACTAAGACCAAACTCACCAATAATAGTGGAACTTCTCCTTCACCTTCACCTACTCATCCATCATCACCCTCTGTCATCCAAGAGGTTGCTTAACCAACGAGTCAATCTACTAACTTGAATTCTATCATTCCATACATTCCTCTTCCACAACCACAGATTTCTTCACCATCACCATCACCATCAGTTCAAACTCCCTTGTGTTATATCTGGATTCCATCACAATTTGAAGATCCCATGGATTTAGTGATGGAGTTTATCAGAAGAGGAATAATAATTCCTGAAAGAATTGATGAAATTCCACCCAAGTGGGTTGATGCTACTCCTATAAATTGTCCACCAAAAGGTCCTCCCTCTAGAAAGGAAGTTGTTGATGAAAATCTTGATTATATCTTTCATATACCCAATCCAATCAGGATGATAGAATCTAAGTTTGCCAGTAAAATAAAAATCAACTATGAAGTTTTTAGGATGTTTCTCTCTCAATCAATTCTTCTATCTCCTCAAGATTATCCATTTCCCAAACTTAAGGATCCTAATTTTTTCATAGAATTATATCTCTTCCCAATCCTCCATTCACTCAAAAGAACCACAAAATCCAAATTCCTGATAGAGAGTCAATTATTTAGAATTACTTTGAGAAACTTCTACAAATGCTTCCAATATCAAAACCCATTGGAAAAGAGTTTCCATCTCCATCAAGTCCACACAAATTCTTTATTTTCACTATGGAAGAATTCACTTTCTATAACAATGCTAACCTAGAGGCCATTGCTGATAATCTACCTCTCCGATATCCTCAAATAGGTGATCCTTCTCTCCAAGGCAGGATAAGGCAAATACAGTCTTCACCAGGATGGCAATGTCTTCCACCTTCTTCACCTATTTCAAAAGCCAAAAATCTTAGCAAACCACCTCCTTCCACTACCAAAACTAAAAAGCCACCTACTATCCCCAAAACCAAAACCAAAACCAGTTCCCAAACCAAAACCATCAGCTTCTTCCTCACATCCATCCACTTCCAAACCAAAGAGGAAAGCAAGAATTTCACCTCCTAAGGAACACAAGAAGGCTCCTTGTGAGAGAATCATACTATACCATGAGGAGTATAAAGCTCGGTTGAATGCAAACATAGAAGCTCTCATGAAAGGGCTTCCTCCAAACTTTCCTGAGCTGCTGGATACAAAATATCTAGAAACAATTGATATCATTATGTTCATAGCTCTAGACACATTGCATACATACATTAATCTCCAATAGCAGTTCCACAGGATTTATCTTTTACCCCTCCTCCACAAAAAAGGGCTAGAACATTGTAAAATTTGTGGTGTTTGAAATGTGAAGATGGGTAGAGTTTACTCAATAAATTTGATAAAATTTACTATTTTGAGCTATAGATAAGTTAATAAGAAGAAAAATAACTGAAATGGTAAATTTGAGAAAAAGCCTAATTATGATCGATATGAATAGCATAAAATGATCATCATACATATTGTAATGTGTGTGGAACATTGGATTGAGGATTGGATTCAATTTGAAATGAAAATGGCATATAGAGTCATTTATAGCAGAAAATTCAATTAAAAAGAATTGAATAAGTGATTTTTGGTAATTTACCTCAAATGAAGTGGCAAATAGCATGAACATGTTCCATTTCATGTGGATGAGGTGTGTGAAGTGATTATTTTGATATTTGAAGTAGTTTTTGTGATTTGGGAAAATTAATGATTTTTATAAGTAAGAGTTTTGAAATTGAATAGCTCATTGTAATGAATGGGTGATTATTTGAGTTTGGGGGTGAGATTTAATGTCTTAAATAAGTAAATTGGGATGATTATGCATGGTATTAATTGAAAATGAAATGATGAAAAGTTTAGTGATGATAAATGAGAGAAAAATGGAAAATTTGGAAGAAAACTAAAGGAGCACAAGTGTGTATTATGAAAATGCTGAATTTAAGAAGTGGGTTCATTGTGAATGATTTTTGACAAGGATAATGGACTAATGAGAAAATGTGTTCAACATAGAAGTTGTAGATCATGATATTATCTATCTAATGGAAGATCAATCACTCAATTCCAATGTTGTGTGAGGACGTTATGACTAATATATTGAAGCTTTTCCAAATGACAGAAAAATAACTATATGAATGTTATGGGTCACATTTATTGGACTTTTTGACATATTTGCAGGGTGATTTGGAAAATATTGTTAACAAAACTACTATATACCTAGAAGTTATCTTTCCAATAACAAATTAGGGCATTTGGACATCATATGAAAAATTTATGCTCAAACTACTCTTGGTGTATTGGGATAGTAGGTTAATGTCGTAACACACAAATTGAATGTCACGACACAGAGTCAATGTTACACCATAGGTTAATGTTGCATTACAAGAACTCAATGTCACAATACAGAGAGTTAATATCGTAACACAGGTTTTCTATGTTGCAACACTAAGCAATCAGCGAAGTATGTGTTGCGAGGCAGGTTTTCAATGTCGTGACACAGGTTCTGTAATGCATCAGATCACCCAAAAAATCTGACTTTTTAAGCTCAAAACCCCATCCCGTTTTTCATTTGTTCCATCCTGTTTCTTCTTCTTCTTGCTCTCACTTTGGAACCCATCTTGTTTAGCCCAAATTCATACCATTCGAACTTGGGAAATTCCCTTTCTAGGTAGATTACCACTTAAGCATGCCTCTTGGCTTGGAGTTTTGAGATTTGGATGGTGGGAAATTGAGGCATCGCTGATTTCTTGCAAGGGGAAGGGGTAATGGTAGCTTTGGATGTGGATTCTCATTCATGGATGGAACACACACAACGATTCTATGGTAAGTCAATTTCTATTAACTGAAATTATGATTTTTGTTACGTAGGGTTTTGTATGAATTGTAAATAGTGATTTTTAGGCAATAATTTGTATGGATTCATGTGTAAAACCATAAGATAAATGATTAATCCAAGCATAATAATGGTTTAGAATGGAATTGGGCATGAGAATTTGGGGTTTGTTCTATATCATGCCCCGCCTTCTGAGGTGCGACATACCCTTTTTGCATTGTATTTCACCTCGATTTGCCCACTTTTAGGATGGGGTGCTCTACCCAAAATTTGACAGAGCCTCCTCTAAATTTCATCAATTCAAACCTATATAATATTTATCAAAGAAAATAAAATAATAACATAAACTCTAAAACACACACCCACACTCCCACAGCCCAAGATCGGCCCGAATCATGATAGCAATATACCAAATTGGGGTCGTATCATTCTAATATAATATTCAATATACCAATTTATGACATG
>JAYJMB010000724.1:0-17640 GCA_036873735.1 Pouteria campechiana | reverse complement strand
AGCTTGGAAAACCTGGAAAAATTCTGACTTGGAGGGAAATCATGGGTTGGTGAAGCTTGGAGAGCCTGCAAAATTCTGACTTGGAGGGAGCCGAAAAAATGTAGGGGTACTAGTAACCTAGGCATCGACAAACACTGCATGGTGCTTAAAAAAGGAGGAACATGAGTTGATTATCCATTATCACCATTCATTTCACTCCCATAGCAGAAGCTCTGAACATATTATTAGTAGAAACCTTAGCGGTATGCTGGTAGTGATACTCAACAAAATAGTAGTATGATAGGCAGAAATAATTTTACATAATTCAAGCAAGATGTGCATATCAATGAATCATGGTTCCACAATCACAACTTAAATAAAATAACGTTTTTATCAACAATGTTTGTGTTGCGTAAGCATGTTATCCTGCATGAGATGTTAGATGCCAACATTACAATAAGAAATTTTTAACTAAATGAAATGATAGCAACATAGCACTAAGGTGTCATTTAATCATGCATTTTGATGGCAAGCACAGGGTATACCAAAAAGCACATAAGAGTGTTTTTTCTTTTTGAAAAAAAGGGCTAACAATGGAAATGGAGTCAACTTCCTAAAGAAAATACAGTAGAAAACAAACATATAAAGCTACATTTTGCCTAAAAAATTTATAGAAATGTTATTTCTTTGGACACTATTTTTTTTTCTCAATTTCAGTGAATATAAAAATGCCCTTCAAGAAATGCTTTTGGCTACACACTTCAGGCTTTCCTGGGAATTATTTCCCAAGTAAGGTCTGGGAAAAACTTTTGCACAAAAAGTTTGAAAATTGATAAATTAGTAGGATCCCACCGATTACTGAGCTGTTAACCCTACTCACGATATAGTTCTCCTCTACATCTATTAGCTCCAGTCAAAGGTGGACCCTAGTTTATAGTCATATTTGGTATGAATTTTGGCAAGGATAGGAGATCGAAGATGCCCTACACAGGATATACAATAATTCAGCCTATTGTAACGTCAATACAGATCATCCATTTCATAATTATCTGTAGATGGTTAAAACAATACAACCAAAGTTACAAGGAAGATGACAACAAGCAAAGGCGCATTGCAACTGAAGCTTCCAAAAATAGAGGCAATCTAAGCTTGAGAAAATGATTTCCACTGACACCTTTACTCTGGCAATAAGCTCATTCATGATTATCTGATACATAACTACAAGTGGAACCGATAAGCTGGTTGTCAAGAACTAAGAAATCCCTCTTAGGGGAAAGAAATAAAGGATTCACCAAGTACACTTGCATAAAGGGCTGCTTTCTGCTTGCGTATGTGAAATAGATAGGAAAGCCAGCAACCTAGGATTGCGGTTAATCAAAAATGAACCAAAACTAGGCGAACCTCAATAAAAATTAACCAACCATGTATTGGGTTATCACCACCAAACGAAGTACCTCCCACCACAAAGGAAACTGAACTGACCAGCCTTATGTTTAAGATGGCCATTGTATCTGAACAACTCCCACATGCATCATGCCTCTAGATATTTTGATGCAGGAGACTTTGCTAGATCTACAGCTCCAACAGGTCCTATAAGTTCCAGCCTCAATTACCACTCATGGGCACCACATCAGTTCAGAAAAATGAAACAAAGAAAAACGAAGAAGAAAAATAGAAAGAACTGCTTGGAGATGGGATTCCATCCTCTTCAAAATTTGAGATAAAACAGGTGGAAAAGAGATACATTTTGACAAAAGAGGTAAAAAGGGAAGTAAGCCTGACAAAGTTGATGCCAACAAAGTAATGAGATAAGAGAAAATTGACTGTTGATTCTGAAAAAGATGAGTTGACTGATATACCCAACATACCCATGATTTCATGCTGTTATGAGATGAGAAATCGCTTTTAAATGATAACAATTATGGACTTGCTACAGATATGCTTCACAGGAAACAAGAGTTTAGTGAAAAATCTCCTATAGTCATAGCAGTACCACAGTTTCATCTCAAGGGTGAGTTTTCAACCTAGGGAGAAAGATGGAAACTGCAATAAGACTAATGCAGACATTAAAATTTATTTATTTTGCAAATTTTTTAGTACATTTGATTAGGATTTGATTGTAATTTTATGATATAACTTCTTTTGTGAGAGATTAATTTACAAATTTGGGACCTTTCATAGCTATAGATAGGGTAGTATGTATTAGGGTTCAGACAGCTCAGTTGGTTGGTTATTGAATGCAAGTTCTATTTCTCTTACTCCTTAATTATCCTCTTTTCAAGTCATCCCTTTTTTATTCTCCTTTTCTTTCCCATAAAAGCGTCTACCTTTTTCTTCTAAAATCTTTCCCATCCCATTTTACATCAAAGCATTCTTGTTCTACATCACTAAGCCAATCCACTTGCTAAAGAGAGGAAGTTAGGTTTTAAGACATGGTTAGGACATTGGGTTTTCTAGAAAAGAAAAGGTTGCTTGTAATGGTTTAAGTTAAAAGAAGAAGAAGAAGACAACAAAAACTTGAGACAATCAAGTCTAAGTTCTCCACAGCACACTCCTTTGGTGATAGGTCAATCGCAATCAACAATCCAATCTTCAAAATCCTTCAAAACTTTACACTTAAAATGAACATCCACAATACTGCTGTTGGTAACAAGGCTTTATACACCATTACTGCCCAAGTAAGTCAAAAATAAATACACCACTGATGAAATTACCCTTAATGGGGAGTGTTTGGATAGGTGAAAAGGGAGAAAAAAGTGGAATCAGAGAAAATGATATTCATAAAGTAAATAAAGACAAAATAGGTACGCTTCCTTGCCTGAAAATAATAATGATAATGAAAAATAAGGTCACTACAGTAAGTAAATGGTAAATCAAATAAAGGGAGAGGAAAAAGATTTCCTCCTAATCATCCTTCTAACCAAGAATATCCTACCTACTTCACAAAATTTGGAAGTGGCATAACATCATCAAACAGTGTCCTATTTGCAAAATCATTAGTCTGTTTGGATGCTAACCGAATGGGCTATCAACAGACACCAATTACACATCAGAAGATCACTGTTTGATGCGCTGCAAATGGCAAAATAAAAGAGTTATGGTAACAGAAAAGAAAAGCCTAAAACCATGTAAATCCTAAAGATTTAGGATTCTTACGATCACTCCAAAAGTACCCAGCAGTGTAAGCAGAACATTGATCTCATTACATCAATCTTACAAATGATTTGCTCCATATCATCAATCTCAATAGTTTTAGCAGTTAGATTGCTCTAGTCCCTGATTGGTCTTGTCCCTGATCTCAATAGTTTTAGCAGTTAGATTGCTCTTGTCCCTGAGTGACCATATGGCATTTTAGTTTATCAGCCATAAAAGTAGAAATGACAGGGATTGAATCCCTGACATTAAAAAAAAAAAAAAATTAGTGGCTTGATAATTTTGGTCAAGCTTATATTTCCTTTTAACCTTGGCTGAAAATAAACTCATAGGTGTTCTTACCCAGACTAATTCATTTCTTGTGTGTCCTGATTAATTTAACAACCTTTACCATTTCTCAATATTGTATCCTAAAATAAGGTATAAAATTGATAATGGTATCATAAACCAAAATATGCTGTAGTTGATGAATGAAGTGGCTGTTGTACAAACTTCTTAGCAGTGTTATCAGAACTGGAGCAGTGGTTGAACCGGTCAGGCATCCTGTTCACGGCCCAACCAGATCAATCAGCCAGTTGAACTGGTTTTTTATTTTTGTGAAAAAATTTAAAAAAAAATAAGAGCATAATTTTAAAAAATCTAGACCATAGATATCAATCTAAATATATTTAATTTATCCTTTTATTATATTAATAATACTAAAATTTAAACAAATTTACTATTGGACCGAACCAGTTCGACCGGCCGGTCCAGGCTGTGCCGGTTCCGGTAACACTGCTTTTTAGTGAGCCTACAGTCATTAGTTGATGCAATTTTTTTCTCTGATTTGTCCCCATTTCTTGTTAGAACTATATGCTTTGCCATATGAAGTCATGACTGATTTCAATAATGTTGCCAGACTTATTATGTTAACCAGGGCAGCAAATGACATAACTATTCATCATCCGGCTTTCCTACTCCACATCAGGGTCTTCATCAGATCACTCTCCAGCATTTCCATACTATCTTTCCCATGACCAGATGCCATTTAATACAGAGCAATTTACATAGAGCAATCCAAGGGAAACTCTGGGGAAGTCGAGGCAGAAAGTCAGAATTCTAGCATAGCCATCAAAGGATTCCCAAAATTATATAGAAGCTACCATATTTCTTACCAAATCTATTACCAAAATGCAATAAAGTCAAGAAAATTTATAAACCAGGCAGATAACTCACTGTTTCCCAGTGCCACAATATTGCAAGTTTCTATCAAAATATAAAGATGAAAAATCCAGGCTTACTCTGGCTACCCATGCATTTAGCCTCATAAAGCTTGAAATGCATGCCCTCCAATCAGGCCAACTTCTTGTTGCTATCATATAGATTAATCATTTCTTTTTGCACCGCTGAAATCCTAAGCATCTTGGCCATATGTAATTGTTGAAAAGTCTTCCTTGTACCAATTGACAGAGAGTGCCTAAATGTAGCTGCTGGTCAATTTCTTTTTTCCAATAGTTGGCAAAGAACACCCCAGTCCCTTTCTTCTATGGGCCCCTTCATTGGGATTTGCCCCATTTTAAGTAGTACATCTTGGTTATAGTTTTTTTCTTTTTTAAAAAAAATAAGTATTATAACATAGCTGAATAAATGGCCATAACCCAGTGCATTGCACCCATGCAGAGGTTCCCAGGGGCAGGAGGCTCGAGTTAATCCTAACATTTAACATTTTGCATAGAGAGGCTTCCCTCAAACTCAAACTGCAACACTGACAGCAGAAAGAAATCATATAACTGTAAATTTGATAATACTACAACTGGAGATTACTCCAAAAAGGGATCTGGATCACACATGATCCATAAATCTGATCACATAATGAGCAACAGAAAGCAAGAGTGTTCCCTTTACTGGATGACATTATAAGCACAAGAAAACCTGCATTTACAAGCTATCATAGAAAGTCTGCACCACATTCATGAGAATAATTTTTTCCACACCCAGCATTCCTAAGAATATTTCATGCTTCTACAAGAAATGACTATGGCAGCACAGAATAAATTTTTCAATCCAATTATCAGCTTTCTGAATATGAAGTTATGAGCATCATTATAGCAAGAAAATTTCACAACTGATAAAATTGCCAAATAGAAAAAACTAGACAGTGTGAGCAAGTAATCACACCATATGAAATCAGCACTGAAACATGCAAACTCCAAAAAAATACTAATAACAGAGCAGTAGGATTTTTACACGCACTGCAAAAAAAAAAAGGAAAAAAAAAAGAAAGAAAGAGAAACACTTACTTCAAGCAAGAGAATCTTGAGCGACGTGCATGAAGATGCTTGTTCTACTAGTTTACGCCAATTTCTTCTATAGCTTTCAGTCAGCAACAAGCCAACTATCAGCCCACGTAAACTCTCCTCCATGTGCAAGATGTATGCTGCAATAGAAGCAAGTTGCCCCTCACCAATCTTTATGGAACGGGCAACAGAAAGAACCCTTGAAGCTCCTTTCATTGCATTTGCAGCAGCTGCATTCAACAAGCATCCTTTTCTGCTACTTGCAGGAGCCTTACATGCAATACACCAGCCACATTTTTCCCTTGGAACCTCTAGAAGCTTCCTTTCAGAACTTGGCCAAACAAAATGAGTGGTTGCCGTTGCAAAGACTTTTACTTGGAAAGAAGTGCTTTCAGAGACAAGTTTCTTTGCTTTTGAAGCACCACGAGACTCAGATAGTTTACTATTTTCAGACTCACGGCGAGCAAGCATAGCAGCTGCAGATGCAGCTACATCACCAAGGATATACTGATTTATGTAAGCCTGAGGCTTGAAGGTCGTTCGAACATGTGGGATGCCATGGAAAATGTCACCCTTACTTATACCCCCATAACTACCAAGTGGTCTGATTTCATGAGAAACTTTAGGAATACCATTCTTTGTTTCCAGAACCAAGCTACCTGAATCTTCCCGACCAGAGCTCTCCACATCTCGTGATGCACTAGTACCGAATTCTAGCACAGCTGCTCTTTCACTAGAACTTGGATGGTTTACAACAGACGGATCACTCACTGCAAAAAGAGATCCTGCAGTTATAGCAGATTCAGATCCAGCTTGGCTCAACTGTTGAGCTGTCAGGTCAGCTTGTCCATGAGCAGGTTGCTCACCCATCTTCTCACAGTTGCTGACAAATTCTTTCTGATGATCTCGCAGATGACCTTGCCATATTGAGAAGGGACCATTTACACCAGCTCCAATATAATTATTTGCCTGACACGATAGAGATCCATTTTCCAACTTACGTGCATCACTTTGACATTTGTATCTTTGAGCCACTTTTGAGGCTATTTGACTTTCATTTAGCAAACGAGAATAAATTGTTAAAGAATTCCTCCCATCCACCTTTACATCTGACAGCTTTACGTCATGGTCAGCTACTGAAAGATTAGGCAATATTATGTCTCCTGAGATCTCCCAGTACTGAAAGATACCCTTCGAGATGTGAGAGTAAAATGGCGCTTGTTGGATAGATGAATGAAGCACATGGAGCACTTTCTGAATGTCATTCCGGTTGTAGTATCTAGTGAATGGTTCTTCATTTACTGAAGTCCCCAGCCTACAATCATTCAATTTAAGAGATTAAAGGCCCAGGATCTAAAAATATAGAAAATGTGCACACACAATGCCTAGAAAGAAAAACATATGAAGAAATAAATCATTTCCCCTTGATTCAGTTACCAAGGGCTCACTTGGATGATAAGTCCAAATTATTTTCTAAGTAAATCTGCATATATATACATATATATAATAATTCTCAGAATTCATCTCAACAAAATAATTTTATCTTTGTTGTTAGGATGACATTTACTGGATGCATTGCTTTTCTCAAAAACTTAATGGATGCAACCTTTTTTTCCTTGGTTATATGTGCATATGTGGGTGGATGGTTGGAGAGGGTGAATTAGTTTATTAAAGGAACATAATATACTGCGACTATTTGCTCCAATCATAGGTCACCACTTTTTCAACTATTTGACTCTTATTATAAAGAAACATTCCATGCAACAACCTCCATTTTCATATTCATATTCATGCCCCAGATGGCTGGATAAGCCTATTTTCGTTTTCAGTGCCCATCGCAGGGTTCTTTATCTCAGTATTCTGCATGTAATATATTACAAGTTGCAGCCTACCCAAAGTTTGCAGTAAACTGTTCTCATTGTTTATGAGAAATCAAACAAGGATTTCCTAATATTAAATAGTAATATCAATCATAAATAGCAAGTTCATCTCCAAACTCTCCCTTTGAATTTCCCTCATATGTAAACACCATGATTTCTAATGACGTCCAACTCGATCATCAAAAGAATTGAATTACATCATGATGGAAGAGAAAATCAGCACAATTTCATTAATTTTATCAGGAATAATGCTAGCCGTTAGAGGGACAACAAACTGTAAGTTTGGGAGTGAGGCCCACCATGTTGTGTATTTGTGATCTAGGCTGCTTACTCTTGCAGCAGCTTGAGGGAGGACAAACTGCAAATTTGGCAATGACACTCACCATGTTGTATATTTGGTATCTAGGCTGCTCATTCTTGTACATAAAGGATCATGCAAAAATGACATGAAAAGATATGGATCAAGAAATGAGAATACAAATCACACAAGAAGAGACTTGTTTCTTTATTTTAGCACAGTTGACTTAAGATGGAACATTATTGCAACATGATGTGAATCTTTTAATAGCGGGAGACATTGTCAACAAAAACAAAGTAGGGTTGCACACCCATAAACAGATATTGGAAATGTCCAAGACAATTTTACAGTAGTAGTAGTAGCAGTAGTAGTAGTAGTAGTAATAATAATAATAATAATTGAAATATAATTGCTTCATCTTAGAACTAACACAACCATTAAAATTTGCCCAAATTGATGATACAGACCAAGTTCAATGATTATATGATCAATCCAATGAGATGAATAGTTGATTTTGGGATTCTTAGAGTCTTTCAGCAGATAGGATTTTAATTATTTTATGTGTAGATTAGATTTGGAATATTGAATACTTTCCTAGTATATTTCATTTTCAAGAAGCCAAAGATGACTGATTAGAGTGAAATCTGTCCTGTCTGATAGCCCCATTGAGTTAACTTCAGACTTGCTCAGAATTATGCAACAATTTTATGGTTGACACTATACGACAATGTCCTCGTCCACCTAAATAAGGCCATTAGAGGGCTTACAAATTTTGCAAAAAATCTTGGTCCCATCTGCTTTTATTGATTAGGATTCCACCATATACAGATTTGTAGGGTTTATGTATAGCTTTATCATGCACAACAACATGATTAAGCTTACAAATAATTGGACTTTGGAGAGTGATTCCCTAGAATATGATGTTTAGAACCTACATGCGTGCGACTGACTGGGACCTTTCTTCTTCTTCACCTTCCTCTTCCTCTTTTATTCTTTCATGTTTTACTCTTTTTATCACTTCATCCCTCAAGTTTTAACCAAAAAAGAGGCCCTGTCTTTTATAAAAGATTAATTTATTAGCCAAAACTGAAATCTGGCCCCATTATATTTAGTTTGTCCAATATCAATTATGCTAACCCTTAGTGAAATGCAAATTCAATTTGCATGAAAATGAATGCAGCAAATTACCCACAGTGACATGAATCTACAACAATTAGATTCAACCGTATCACAGCCATTTCATACAACAGCTAAGAGAGAGGGATGGGGATTTGCAGGTTTAAGTAGAGATGCTTACACGAGTAAGTAATTGCAAACACCGAGAAATAACCGCTCATGTGGATCAATGCCAAAGTATTCTGCTCCATTTAAACCAGTTCCAATTCTTGAGCAAGTAGGACCAGCCTTATTCACAAGACATTCTGGACAAAGCCATTCGCCCTCTGGTAAAGATGCTTTATTCAAACCAATGCATCTAGAATGGTACACTGAAGGGCATCCATCGCAAATTAGCAGAGTCCCATCCATTGAACAAAGTCGGCATTCATCAGTATCCACCTCCTCAGCAGCAGCTAATGCATTAGCTTGTGATTCCATAACCTTACTAGTTGCTATACAGCTCTGGTCTGGTGGCTTTGATTCACCGGGTTCGACAATATTCTCCAGTGCTTGTGGGTCCTTGCAAGCTGAGGTCTTGGTATAACGAGGATGGACCCTCCTCGGACCATTTTCAGGGGCAGGGCTCATGTTCCCATCAGCATCTATTTCAACTTCCATGTTTACCCGCATGTTAATTTCATGTCTGAGCTCCGCAGTTTGCAGAGTATCATCACACAAAATTTGCAGAATCCTCAATTTCATAGACACTGGTAAGGTGTAATAATCAGAATTCAATACATGGTGATGAAAACCTTTCCAATCCTGGCCTTTTCTATATCCCATTATCTGAAGATACTCAACTACAAAAACAGGCCATGTCAGCGTATCCAGCAAGCTCCAATCCAAGCGCCTGGGGAGAGAAAGGAGAAGGTCGTTCGGTCATAAGACATTAGAAAGCAAAGCACTTGGAGATTAAAAAGAATAATACCTTAAGCTTTTTGCAGTGAGCTCAAAGATGCCCCCATCATGAGAGTCCATCTCAAGATCACGCTTCAGGGCTCGCATTAGAGAGACATGGACAGCATCCAACAGAGAATTTTGAGATAAGCAGTTAAGCGACCCAACAAAATCATCAAGGGTGAATGGGCTCAGGAACAGCCGGTAACTGAATGACCGCAGGAAATTGTAGACAGAAAACAGATAACTGATGGATTCCTCAGGGATGCCAATATCACCCGAGGATGGAGGCAATGATAGCGGCACCAGCTGAGCCATCTCTGATGCCGTAGAATCGCTGGACGAGTCCACGTCCGACTCCACATCCACTGAACTCAATTTACTGACCACCGAGGAATCGTCGCACCGGTCGGCAGCATCCCCGCCACCAGGTACATTGGCGGCCCGACCCTTCGAAACCGACCTGCTCGAAGGCTGCTTCTTCGCACCAGAATCCACAGCCGAAGCGCCACCGCCGCTAGCGCCATCGTTCTCCACCAGATACTCGCAGACTTCGGAATAGTCCAGATCCTCGCGATCCCCATCCTCGTATTCGACAAGGTACAATCCGCCGCGCTTGAATCTGACGATCCTCCCGACGAAGACCCCATTCCCGGGAAATTCCTTCCTCACGCGGCGCCCGACCAGATCCCAGCGATTCGGGCCGCCCCCGAGCTGGTCTCTCCCCCGCTTCCGCTCCGCACTCTCAGATCGGATTTCTTCAGACGCCATGCAAAAATCAACCACCACGGCAAAAGAAAAAACGAAACCCTAGATTGCGAAACCGCCCCTGACAGAAAAATCTAGGGTTTTAAGGGGCCGATTTCGGGGCCTCGCCTGGCTTCTTCGTATTCCATTCGAAACAGAAAAACAGGGGGAAGAGGAGAATACCTGGCTAGGGTTTGGAAGCCAGAGGAAAAAAGAAAGGAGAGAGAGAGAGAGAGAGAGAGAGAGAGAGAGAGAGAGAGAGGAGGAATTGGGGATTTGGAGTTAAAAAAGGGCTTGTTGTTAGAGACAGACGGATCGGTCTCTTCCACTTCCTAACACTTAGGTCCCCAGGCCAGCCAGCCAGCCAGCCAGCCACAAGCGCTGGAAAACTGCACGGCGAGCGCTTGCAGGTTTCCACCGCGGGCGATGGCGCGCGCACGTGCGTGCACGCCGTTGTTCAGGGAGCTCGTGGGAAGGCCCATGTGGTGGGCCCCACGGCCGGGGTCCACGATCCTGCCCCGCGCAGGGATCAGGCGCAACCGATGCACGCGCGGGGGATGGACGGCTGGCGAGTGCCGCACCGCAAGATCCTGGAGCCTACGTATGTACGGCTGTTTTTCGGAGGTGGGTCCCACCACGTGAGCGGTGTCGATCTTGCACGTGATCTCGAGGGAGGTGGGGCTGGTGCGAGCGAAGCGTGCGGAAGGGATGGGGCGTGGGTTTTGAAAGATGTTACCGCCGCAAAAGGACGGGTGAGGTCATTACTCTCTGGCTCTATGCCTGATCGCAAATGCTTCGCTCGCTTTGCTTTTGGTGGTGCTGTTGATGTGAGGGCGGGAAACTACCAACGCAAAACATGGACAGCTCAAAAATACATGCGACGGTGGTGTTTTGAATTCTGTATTTAGCTACCGTTAAACTCCATTCGACTTTGAGTTGAACCCTAACTCGATTAAATCCGAATTGAATTTGGAAGCTATAATTGGGTTTTCTCAAGACTATTTGCTGTGTTATCGGAGCATATTTAATTGGGTTTGTCCATTAATTCCAGCTTAGCTATGAACTCGAGGTTAAACCGCATCTAATAAACTGATTCCACGTTTGAATTTTTATATTGTGATTTAAACTCGACCTTGGCAAGCATGTTTTAATAATCAGATCAAGGTTTAGCTGAGCAAAGAGCAGGCTGTTTGGATTTCATGTCAACATGAAGATCAATTGTGCTTATGCCTCATTAGAAATCAGGTTAATTAATTTATCGAAGCACTTGCATTAAGGAGCCTTCAACAAAAGAGAAAAAAAATCAACAATAGGTATCATTTATTTTTAGTTTATTAATTTGTAAAAATTTTAATAAAAAGTGGAACTAATTTCAATTTCAATTCAAACCAGATTAATAAATTTATGGATGAGGTGTTAGAAATAGAATTGCTAATTAAGGTTGAAATTTTATAGATAGGACTAAAGTTATGATTGACTACAACTTGACCTAAATTGTACCTGGTCAAATGCATTTGACCAAGTGAAATATGGTTAAAGAAATGGAAATGAAAATGCACATGGCAATCTTAATATAAAAATCGATATTAATCGTAGGGTGAATAAAGTTAAAATAAATAAGACACAATAATTAAAAACATAGATAACAATACATTGTGCATTGAACTGATTAAATTGACAATTACAATTAGAAACCAGCACTAAATTGAGTCAAGTCAATCGGAACTGGACTAATTCAAGTTTTGTTGTATTCAATTTGGTTGACATTTTTTTTTAATTTGGGTATTTTTTAGTAAATATACTATAAGTTTTAATTAATATTGCAACCATGTCCACTTTATTTTAAAAATTACAAACACGCTATATATCGTTTGACACATATTGTAAATGTACCAAGGTTGTTTCATTTCGTCCTAATCAGGCAAGAACCGCCAGCAATCCTTTATATAAAATTTAGGCTATAAAAGAATAAAATAATTTAATTTAAAAAATATCCAACAGATACTTAGACTACTGTACAGGAGCTTGCATCAATAGAGGATGTTCTTGTGTCTTCTAGCGTCTTCTAGCAAATTTACCTAATCTCCCTGTCGTGTTCGACATGCCATTGCACAATATCATCTTTCTAATTTATTATTCTGATTTGGGATTTTTCTTTTTCGTTGCTCCCTTAACATTTTCTTTTGGCAGAATCTAAAATCACCGAGCTTCACATACCTTGATCCGGCAGAAAACAATAGAAAAATTCCCTAATTACCGAGCTTCATGGCGATTGCACCTCATGACACTCAGGTAAGTTGGGAATTTAAGCTTCGGGAGTCTTGCCCACTTGAATATCATAGTGCAATTCACGACACTGCAGTAGAAAAACGTGATGTCCGAACTCGTCTCAGATGGGCTGCACCTGGGAATTGGGCTAACGTAAGCTGAGAAGACATACTTTGAAAATTCAAAATAGTAGTGGAAGCTCGAATACATAAATAGAAGCTCAAAATAGTAGTAAGTGTTTTGACGAAGGAAAAAATGCTGCTGCATTCCAAGCTGCCTGACATGGCATCTGACCCAATCCACAAGCATTTTAGCTAATTCTGAAATGAACATCAAAGCGTTTCCCCTAAAATTGAAAAGATAAAGAATATTTTGTTCCAGATCAGTTTCTTCTCATGCCACCTCAAATAGCAGCGAATATGTTATTTCTGATTCTCCTTCTGCAGGTTGTCACAGTGCCGTTTTAAGCGATTACAGTGAGGAACCCCACAAAAGAGGCACTGCCAACCAAAATGAGGCCCACCACCTGCATAGGTGCATTTGGCCCCCCAGTAAATATCTCAAACTTACTCGCGAACACAGCAATTGCTGTAATATTTACAATTTGAATGAAAAGTGGATACAAGAACCCCTTCTTCTCACGTAAATAATATACAACATGTATACTTTCTTCATCCTGTTGGGATCATCATTTGCAGCCTCACTACAAAATATTTGCTCTTCCAGGATCACCCTCTCCGGCTTCACTGTAAAATCCTTGATCTTCCACCATTATACTTGTCATGAGTCAGTGGCTGATCGCCCATTGCTACGAGGCATTTTCTTTGAACCGGCTGCCAAAGGAGACATAATTTGATGATTTGCCATGCGCAAATAGCAAACTAAAGGGAAAGAGAAAGAGGGGGTGCATACCATCTTCCACATCTTTCAGCTGGTAATAGTGGGGAGCAATTTCCACCAACCACTCGGGTTTCAATTCTGTAACCTGCAATTTCAGGTAACAATTTAACTACTACTCAAAAAGGTAGCTATTGTCTGAGCTAAATCCTGGACAAGTGCAGCCTGTAATCTGGGATGTAGACCAACCCAGTTTTGGCTTGTTGCAGGCCTGAGCATGAAACCAAGATGATCGAGCACACACAAGCAGATGAACTGTACAAGCCCAGCTTCAGGTTATCATTAGGTGTGCCAGATCCAGCATATGCACTCAGCCAGAAAACAGGTCAATCTAGTTGTGCTAGTAGGTTACACGATCATGGAGTAATGAAACTAATGACGTATTGGACATGGAGCGTATCATGGAATGATTCACAACCCAAACTGCACCCCACTCAGGATGAATGGACAGATTTCTAGACAGACTTCTGCAATCTGCTCAGTCAGTTAACTAACTGGCTTGAATTTTAGGACTGCAAAACCCCATGCCTGATCAACTGACCCCAGCATATAACCAAGCAGGGCAGGGCCACCTGCTGATTATCAGCCACCATCCTCAACATTAATCTAGATACGAACACCAATAAAGTGTTTTATTTTGTTGATTCACTGATTCATTGAACATTAATCAAAAGCATAGTTCACAGGGTTCTGTATCCAAAATTTGAGTACCACCAGACAAACTGCATGGAAAAATTGAAGGGATCGGGTTCGACCTGTCCCAGTATTGGCGATCCATTCTGTGATAAATTTAGTGTAACCCATACCTTATTTGTCATTAATTTTATCCACCACCTACATGTCGAAGATGGGCCCAATGGATCATCAACTCCATGGCCCATGCTGGTGGGTCCAACTAGTATGCTGTAAGAAAAGCTTGCACTTAATGCCTGTCCACACTGGGATCCAAGGATCACTTGTTCCACAAGTCATGTTTATTCACCAGTGTTAAAGCATCAGGCATGACAACCTATAAAAGAATCCAGAAGCTAAGATCTATGCATGCAAATATCTAGCTAAGAAGCTCCTCGCAAATTTTCCAACAAGCTGTAGAAATCTTACTACGTTAAAGGTTAACATACCTGGCGCATGTATTCCTTCGTTGTTAGCACTAGCTCATGGTAAATAACCCATCGAGGGAGTTCCTAAAAAACAGGAAGCTTAATCAACAACTGAAAGCAGTTGAGGAGAAAACAAAAAGGGAGAAAGAAAGAAAGAAACACATGCATGCAGAAAAACAACTCATCTAATTTGATTGAACTCTATTAGATTCAATAACTATAAGCAGAAACTTGATCACTCTAAGGAGAAAATATAACTGAAGATCCATTGTATATTAGGTGATCCACTACATATGGAAGCAATGGTTTTTGGATGAATGAAAGGGCATCTCTTGCGATTGCATCATTTACCTGTGCTAGACCAGAACTAGGATGTATATGCACGGTTTGTGGATTTTTCACAGTTCGGTAGGAACCATTCTTTTGCAATCTGGCAGAATGAGGGAAGAAACCTGAAGCAAAAATAAATGTATGAATAAAAAATAACAGAAACTAAGTAATAAGAGCAAGCACTCAAAACTAAATATGCTTGGAATCAAGGAAAGGACTTAGCTGACACCCTACAATGTCTACAAAGAAAGTATAACACACCAGATGTTATGGCCTTCTTTATTGGATCCAAATCATCAGGATTTGATGATAGCTCAATTTCAACCCTCTCCAATAACCCTTCCAACTGATCTCTAATATCTCTTGCACGTTTCATACTTCGGACCTGAAAAACTAAATAAAGATTACTATAAACTCCAAGACAGATTCTTTGTAGGTCAGACCCCCATGAGTAAAGAAGAAAAATTTGGCACCCAGCTTGATCATTTTAGATGCAAGAAAACAACTAGAATTATAATTGCAAAATATATAGACATTAGGGAGGAAGGGAGACCAGACATGCATGCATGCACAAAAACAACAGGAACACATCAGCACAAGCCAATTCAGTTTCCACACATTCATGAACACAAAAACCAGGCGCTCATCAGCACAAACGAATTCAATTTGTACCTGAATATAATTTTCAAAACACCATTGTGTTGAGAAATTTGTTTCTTTCCAAGAATTATATACCTGAAATGATGAAATTTAGCAGGATAGTTGATTAGAAACCAATCTTGAGTCAGAAAAATTGTAAAAATTGTACAATCATTCATATTTTGAAAAGATTTGATGAATATCATAATCAATTCAATTGAATAACAAATAACATACATTAAGCAATGCAATATGGTCTCCAACATTCCCCGTGTGAAAATTCATTCTTGCATTGTCTGCATGTACTTGTTTATCCTTCGGACGGTAAAAGATGGAATTGCCAACCGATAGCATAGCAGCAATAGAAATAATCTCTTCAGCACATTTGTACTTCTCTGAAGCAACTATCATCTTGGAAAGCATAGGATCAAGAGGAAATTCAGCCATCCGTCTACCCACCTTGGTCAGCTCTCCTATGCTGTTCAATGCACTAAGTCCAAAAAGCATCTCGAGAGCTTTAATTAACGCCTCAGCAGGAGGTGGATCCATGAAATCAAAATTCACCAAATCATTAATGCCGAGACTCTTAAGAACAAGAACAACATTGGCAAGGTTTGTCCTCTGAATCTCTGGAACAGTATTGTCTTCCAGATCATGCTGATAGTTATACGCAGTGTAGAGACGGAAGCATTTCCCGGGGCCTGTACGGCCTGCTCTACCTGCCCTTTGCATTGCAGATGCTTTAGATATGGGGTTTATCAGTAAAGATTCCATGCCTGTCCGTGGATTATATGACTTCATCTTACAGAATCCAGGATCAATAACATAATTAATACCATCGATTGTCAGGGATGTTTCAGCTATATTTGTTGCCAAGACAACTTTCCGAGCCCCTTTAGGAGTTGGTTCAAAAATCTTAGCTTGAAGATCAGTTGGAAGGTTAGCATATATTGGGCATATTATCAATTCGGCTATTTTTGTTCCTAATCCACGTGTCCTATGTTTCAGAATCTCTTCAGCTGTTTCAATCTCCTCTTGCCCTGTGAAAAAGACTAGAATATCCCCAGGTGGTTGAGTCACATGGATCTGAAGAACAGTGACAATCGCAGCATCCAAGTAATCAGCCTCCGGAGCTTTTGTAAAATGTATATCAACTGGAAATCGCCTGCCCGGAATTTTGAAAATGGGAGCTGAGTCAAAATAGTCACTGAATTTTTCAGCATCCAACGTTGCACTAGAAATAAGCAACTTCAGATCACTTCGAAATCGAGCAATGTCCTACAAAAGGGATGCATTATGAATCAGACAAGAATAACAAAAGCAAATGAAACTATATGGTTGAGAAGAATTATACGGTCCTCAGATGAGGATATGTACCACATACTCAAATTTTTACTTCCAGAATGGAGCCTTTGGTTCAGATTATCCAGACTGTTGCCTTGTTGGGCTCCAGTTTAAGATGAATTATGTCCAAATATTTCCCACATAGGATTATCCTAGCCAATGGTCTTGAGCCTTTTATAGTGGTGTATAGGCTACCTATTTCTCTTGGTTCTATTTCAGGCAACAAATCTAAACATCAGATTACTAACAACATCTCCAGGGAAAGTTCATTCCACTACGAGTTCAACAAACAAGGCCTAAAACAATTAACCACAAGCCCCACAGCTGGAGATCCACAACCAAGCATGCCATGCATATTACTGGTTTGGGGATAATAGCATTAATTGTGAGCTAAAATGAATATATACGCACCTTTACTAAACCAAACAAGATATCGGTTGAGATTGTTCTCTCATGTGCCTCGTCCACCATCACAACACTGACTTGTTTTTAAGCAAAGATGTCAGAAACCAAAGGTAGTGATAGAAAGATCCATTGAGTGAATTCCTTTAGCTTACCTGTAGCCGGCTAGATCAGGCTCCCCCAGGAACTCCCGCAGCAACATTCCATCTGTCATATATTTTAGGATTGTCTTCTCTGAAGTGCAATCTTCAAACCGAATAGAATAACCAACC
>JAYJMB010000723.1:0-17641 GCA_036873735.1 Pouteria campechiana | reverse complement strand
AATTCTCAATTACATAACAATTGTATTATAATGAATATCTAACTTCAAGTATGTATTCCAATTCTTATTCAAACTACAAAACTCATACTAAATTATATTATTAACCCAATGTGTGAGCTTTGATAAATGCATCCATCAATTCGCTTGGCTAAATACAATATTTAATGTAAATCAGTATATAAAACTATAATAATTCATTGTTCATAGATAAACAAACAGAGCTTAATGAATCATTCATCCATTTATAGGCATGTCATTATTTCTGATGAAGATATACATGTCATTATATGTAATTGAACACAAGCAAGGTTATTCAAGGAAAATGTAAATATACTATCTTTCATACTAATCACTCACAATTTAAGTTCTCAAAGTTTCAGCCATATATCTCATGGAAAAATGCATTCAGTAAAACACATGATATTTAATCAAATTAATAGACCATCCATTGAGGTTTCCACCACTAATTTAACTTAAGAAATTCCATGCTTCATCACAACTAATCAAATAAACAAAATAAATTTCAATTTCCAACAATCATCATAAATTTCCACATACCTAAAATTTTTAGAATACTTTGGAATTCATAATAGTATAGGACAATACACCTTTGTCCTTATATTCCCGTGTATCACTTTGAGTTCATAGACAATTTCCTTTATAATTCAAACTTTATGCATACATTAATCTATCACAAATTGGCTTTCATTTTCAACATCCACTGATATAATTTCAATTCTAAGAGTTGAGTTATCCTTTTTCCATTTCACTTCATTATCATACACACTTTCATATCTTTCACAAGTTGGTCATTCGTCATCCTCATATTTGATACCAGTTACCCTTACTTTATAAAAATCCTACTCATATTCTAACATTTCAAGAAACAAAATGTTAGAACAATCTATCTTTTGACTATTCTAAGTTTATAAAATCTTCTAATTTACCATGTAATTCACTCATATTTGTCCAGTTTCACAGTAATTCAATTATATCCATAACGGAATCTACTTCCATTTCTATTCAAATCTTCATAACTAATGAACACATCATTGTCTTTTTGATTTAACCAAGTTAGATTTACATTATATTATCATGTTAAATTGTGTTTCTATAATACTTAAATTTATTCTAACTCGTAATTCTCAATCTAAATTCTTGAATTTCTTTACTATAGAGACAATTCATATACCCCTTTTTCCACATGAAGATATATCATGTCATTTATTTAAACTAAAGCAATATGCGTATAATATTCAATAGCAATGTTTGTAGGGAAAACGGAGACTAATTACTAGTCCCATTCACTCCATGCCACTCATATCATAATCGTTATAAAATAACCTCAGTTATTCCTATAAAGGCAATCACAAGTTTACTTTTCAATTCCATAACTCTGGATGAAATTTACATATGACTTTGTTCCTCTCTTATGATATCATTACTTTATTTATCCTCAACCATTGTAATATGTAATTCATAAGGGACTACAATCCATACAATATCTCAAGCAGTTCCATTTATCAAATGACCACTACTAAATCATTTAATATCATTGTAAGCTACATTGTCATCATCTTCAACAAATTCTAGGATACTTCTTTGACACAATCAGTGATATACTTAAAGAATAAAATAAACTTCTTTTTAGACAAAATTCACATGTGTAACATAATGACCTTATTTAAGAAAATGGAATCAATACTTACTACAACTGTAATAGTTCAAAAGTACCTTATTCAATCAATCAATCTAAAATAACACACAATTCATTCATACATGTTCTAAGGTCATCACACCTTGTTCTATATATATATATAATATACCATCTATCTCCACTCATTGACCTATATCAAGGATAGAGTAAATATTTTTTTGATAGCATTCAGATACCCTTTATCCCCATTGATCCATACCTACAGTTTGATAATGGACAATTCACAATAATTTCTTAATACACATTTACCTTATACACTAATGTTCTTCCATACAATGTTATAGGATAATTTCTATCTTCAACCATACATACATCCATAAATTTATAATGAAAATTTAAACATCCATGAAAATGTGCGAGCCAAATTCTTGGGATGCTCCTAATCACATCAATCCATATATTTGAAATGACCAAGCAAGGTAGGTATACTAACCTTGCCTACACTATCTCTCCTCTTCTTAAGTTTTCATTCCGCAAATTCCTGAGCTTGTCATCTATTCCCAATTAACTTGTTAAATTCAAACTCAAATGCAACTAATTCAAATTTTATGTATACTAATTCTCAACTCAACAGTTTAGATTCATAAATAAAACTCAATGTTGATCATATGGGAATTATATAAATTTATTAATCAATAGTTCAAGTATCAACAACTTAAGTGAGCCATAACAAAATGCTATGCTGCAAGTCGAGTAACATTCACAAATGCAGCGATATCAATGTTCAATGTAATTGAAGCACTGTCATCCTACCATCTTATCTTATAATAGTTATCATAATATACATATCCTATCAATTTCAATGGTTCATCTCAAATTTACAAGCAAAATATGTATAACTGTGATAACCTTACTTACTTCATATCATCATCTACAACAATTAATCCCATTAATACTAATTACAATTTCAAGTGGAATATAATGATAATCAATACAATTTTGTCGTATTTGCTAAGTCATTCAATTCACAAGTTTACAGACCAAGTAGAGTACGCCTGCCATCTTGTATGCAAATTGTTCACCATCAAAACTTCATCACGGAATCCTCAAAATTCTTAAGCATATAATTATTCATCTAACAAAATATCAAAATAAGGTCATTTCCTCAAATAAACATCTAAGGATCATATCATATCATGTCGTATCAAATCAAATCAATCTAATTCACAAACTCTATAAAATAATAACATTTAATATTCTAACAAGATGCATACAAGCATTACTATGCTTTCGCTGCGTTACTCTATTCTTGATAATTATGAATCACTTTTAAATTATCATTGTAATATTATAGCACTAGCACCTTCCTTTCATATCAATATTTATAATCATCTATATAATTAGCATTTATACTACAATTTTTTGAGTGTCCCTTTTTCCTTTACTCAAGCCTTCGATGTATGATTAATATCTCTCCCTTAAATTCTAGTGTTCTTCCATATATCTCACAATTCCATTTCCTATTTCTTTCAACGATCATTGCCATCATTATTCTGGGCTCATTTTGCAATTTAAACTTACCCCATAGATAAGTTATTGAGCTCTGATACCACCTGTAATGCCTCTCACCCCCTCCTTATGCATTTTGATTATTCAATAGCTTATGCTCTATTGGGCCTATGTAGGACGTTACCACTTTCCTTTTTTTCCTAAGGAAAGTCTTTCTATGAATTCACAATTCCATAATTTTTAATGGAACAATTCTACCAAAAATTGGGTAGAGTCTCCTCTAAATTATAAATATTTAAAACCTGATATACAAACATTCAAACTCATACTTTCTAATTATTAATATTCACAATTCTAAATCATATATAGAACTACAATTTCAATAAATATAATTCAACTCATAATTAACTCACCAACGAAATCTTCCCATAGACCAGAATCTGTATCATACCATGATGGCAATAAATACTATAGGGAACTACATCATGCTATCACAATATTTACAATTATATAGTTACAATATGATTTACAATTAATTACCGATATACAATGGGATTTCAATCCCAACATATAGTCATACCACACAAAATATGTCTTCTAATCTTGCTTACTAATCCCAATTCATAGTGGAGATTCTTCACTTGTCCTGTCAACTAAAAATTTAAAAAAAGAAGACGTGAGTCTAGGCAATTCAGTAAGTAGACACAATTAATCAAAATCAATTCAAAATTTACATAATTTAATTCAATCATGATCAAAGACATAATGAGTCAATCATATTGTGAGGACTTCGTCCTCATTATTCTAATTCACATTCTAAGCCCATCAGGCGTATCCAAACATACAATTTCACATATACAACAAAATAACTAATTAGGGGAGATGACTTTTCTCCCCCAAACCCACAATATATAGACATATATGCTCCTTTGATTATCCAATATACCATTTCAAACAAAATAAGTATAACTTAAGGGAATAACTATTATTCCCATACTATATCCTTTATGAATTTATATAGAATCTCATTTATAAGAATAATCAAATACACACAACACCAACTAGCATTACCTAATTCAATTCAAGGGATATTAGTTATCCCTAGTATTGATGCTATCACAAACTTATATAAACATCTATTATCACAAATGTGGGATATTCAATATCCTCAATCAAAATACACAAGCCCTAATTTAGTTCAATGAGATATTTCTTATCCCTAACCAATCATTCATTGAAACCAAAACAAGGGGTGTCTACTTACATTAGGCCTTTGGCTCCAACCATCCCTTTCAAGCTTTAAGCCTTTTCATCCTTCTCAGGTCATCCTGTATATGGTAAAATCTCATTCATTTACAAACATAACTCGAACTAGTTCATTTCAAATAACTGATTTAGATACTATGATTGGTTCATTACTAATCTCTTATACTTTCCAAATATATAATTACATACTCATCAATACATAATCAAAAGCCAACATATCCAATATCTAGTTAATCTTTACAACATACCAATTAAACTCTGAATACATTTATTCTATAAGGGTATTAAGGTCATAATCGGACTCAATTTATCCCTCATTGGGACATTTCATCAATTAGTTAATAAATCATCACATTGTTGAAACTTATTATCTAGCTTGATTTTGATGATGAACATTGTTAACCAAATATGTTTTGATGAAGAGAAAACATGAGTGAAACATTAAGGTACTAACATTTTGCTCTCAAGAATGTTGCAGAAAGATAAACTCATTCTCAAGCTTGATATACCTCATCCTTCTGAGTGTTCTAATGTTTATCTCATTGTAACTTGAGGGACAAGTTTGACCATCATCAGATAAATCAATTTCATAATGTTGAAATAATCTTATCAGGTACATAGCATAAGGAAGGTGTCCATTAGCTCTGTATTTTTGATCAAAAATATATTGCAGCATGGCATTCACTATACTTAAGATTATACACAATGCAGTAAATCAACAAACATTCTTGGATACTCACTGCATCATGTTCTCCATTTCTAGGGAACAAACAATGTGTCATTCATTATATGATGAACTAATTTGAACTCTACAGAAGAAAATTCTTTTTTTGTGAATCCACCTTCTTATTTGAGAGAGATTCTTTCCTAGTTAGGCACTTAACAACTTCTTTTATATCATAAGTTTTATCAACTAAAACATATGGCAGTTTCATAATAGATGCAAACTCTTCTGCTGTAAACTTAATTTCCTTCCCTCTGAGATAGGTAGAATAAATGTAAACTCCATCCTCTCCTTCTTCTTCTCAGAGATAAAAGTAAATAGCTCGACTAGTCCATCATATATCATTAACTTCTCTACCAAAAACTCAAAAATGCCAAAAATCCTCAACCATTTAACAAATTGAAACCCTTCTTTTTCAAAGAACTCAACTTTTGTGTAATTCTTGCATCCAAATTTTTGGTAGAACTCTGTTTTGTCTTTCTTTAATCTAAAATTCTTTAGAGATGAGTCTACTTGGACTTATTTCTTGGGTAAAGATGTGGGTTTCTTTTTTTGTGGAGTTAAGACTCTTTTTCTGGGAGTGTATCTTTTTGGTATTGGCTTGAATGATTTTGGAGTGGCTTTGGACATTTTGGGTAATGGAGAAGGTTTAGTCTTGGAAGGGATACTTTTCCCATGTTTTGGTTTGGGAGAAGTATTAATGGGTGATGGTGATGTTTCAATGGGAGTTCTTGGCTCTATTTTTTGAACTAGCTCAAGAAAGGGTACTTGTGCTTCATCAACATCTATTAGATCCTCCTGTGTAGTTTTCCTGGCTACAGTTTTAGAGGGTTCTTGAATTGAAATTCCTCCTATTCTTCTTCTTGTTTTGGGGGGAGAAGGTGTCAGATCAGAGGTGTCCACCAACTTCCTTTTCCCCTTTTCCTCATATGTGGCTTTCTTTGACACAACACCCTTCAGTTGAAAAGACTGAAATGAAGATGACGTATAGGAATTTTGAGATCTAAGGCTCAAGTTGATTCAAATCAAAATGCAAGGCTCAAGTTGATTCAAATTAAAAGGCAAGGCTTAAGTTGATTCAAACCAAAACACAAGGCTTAATTTGATTTAAATCAAAAGGTTTGAATAAGAAGAGATACAATGTAAGAATAGATAGTATGGAACAGAACAAAAGCCAAACTCAACACACATGTAAGCATACAATAGGTTCAATAATTGTCACAACAACATCCAGATATTCTGCAATGCAATAATGTTTAACCAAGTAAGATCCACTTACATTAATCATAGAATAAACTCAAAACAAACTATTTGGACATTCCTTTAGGAGAAAGAAATCAGGGAATAGTAAGAATATTGATGAGAATAGGGGTTGTCAACCATAATCATGACAAAATTCATGAATTTTATTGACAAACAATGAAGAAAAAGAGTTTGAGATATAGAATTGCATTAAATTAGGGGGTGAATATTAAGAATAAGAAATGAAAATAGAAATTTAACCCCAAAATGTAAAAACTTTTCAACTCAAAAAACATAAACAGAGCATCTCCTCATAATATAGATGTTTAACCACAATATCCATGCAATAAAATGAAAATATATCAAAAATAGAATTCACATGGATGAATTTTAGACAAACATAGGGTTTTTGCGATTTCAGAAACCCTAAAAAACTCCAAAATCCCGATTCTTGAAGCATAATAAGGGGCTTTTCAAACATTCCTTCCAAATAATAAAGATACAATCTTATTCATCATATGGTATTGATTTTTCATAAGAAAAACATGAGACAGGTGAAGGATTAGGAAGAAAAACTTCAAATCCATGCATTCTAGGGCAAAAATGAAAAGCTCGTTATGAAGAATGGAAGAAGAGAGAGTTATCATGATTTTGATGATAAGGAATGGAAGAAGAGAGAGTTACCATGATTTTAATGATGAAGAATGGAAGAAATTGGCCCAAATCTGTCCAAATGCACAATGGAAAGTAAAAAAAAACCTTGGAGAGGCGAATGAGTTTTTAGAAATGGAATACCTAGTTTTAGGGAGAAGGTGATTAACTATCCCACCCAAATCACACATTTAAGTTACACTCCTGGCTCCGAAGCTGTTGACGTTTTAATCCATTGATGTTTTGCAATTGCCAATATTTTGTTTCACACATATATATCTTTTATTTTATGCATGGTATCATCCAAAGTATTTGTACACAACAACTAGTTGTAGCTATGTATTTAGCTTCATTTGTTGATAATGCAATTGTACTTTGTTTCCTAGAGTACCAAGATACAAGCATACTACCTAAGAACTGACAAGTTTCACTAGTACTTCTTCTATCTACTTTGTATTTGGTATAGTCAGCATCAGAATAATCAACTAAAACAAATGATAAACCTCTAGGATACCACAATCATAAATGAGATGTTTTCATAAGATATTTGAAAATGCATTTGGCAGCATAAAGATGTGACTGTCACACCCCACCTTGGGGCCTATGCATTTCACCATTCTCCTATAATTTCCCTATTTTTAAGTAAAATTTCTATCAAAAAAATTTAGCAGAGTCTGCCCTAAAATATGAGAATTTAACCCTAGCATAAATTAATCATATATAATGAAATCTTGATAATTATAACTTTCTAATATAAACCATAACATACACCCATACCCATGATTGTTTGCCTAAGACCAAAACTGATCATGATGGCAATTCACCTCACTGGGATATATAGATCCATTTGTAATTACAACATCATATATAAATTATTATCGCATGCCAATACATCTCTTTTATACATCAATTACAATCTTAAATTCAATTATACAAATACATGATGACATTACCATTATATATGATTGTCCTAAATACTGAAGATAAATACAATGTTGAGGACATTCAAACAGCTGAAAGAGATGCTAAGGAAAACAACTAGCTTTACTACTCTCTTACATCCTCTAAGTTTGACAAGATATTCTCTTATGATATAGCAAAGGAAATCTGGGACAAATTGGAGGTTGCACATGAAGGCACAAAACAAATAAGAGAAACTAAGATAAATCCTTTTGTGTAGGAATATGAAGCTTTCAACATGAAGGAGATAGAGTCAATCTCAAACATGTTTGGAAGATTTCAAAAGATAACAAACGGGCTAAAGATTCTAGGAGAGAAGTTTGCAGAGCCCAAAATGGTAAAGAAAATTTTGAGATCCCTATCAAATCAATGGAATCCCAAAGTGACAATAATCTAGGAAGCAAAGAATTTGGACATAATGAGTCTAGAAGAGCTTATGGGTTCTCTTATGACTCGTGAAGTATTAATGAAGCAAAAAAATATAGAAGAACCTAAGGGCAAGAAAGTAATTGCTCTTAAAGTTGAGTCAGAGAATGATGAATCCCAAACTGAAGCATCCACAAGTGGAGATGAAGATGAGGAGATGATAATGTTTACAAGAAGATTCAAATCCATCCTAAAGAAGAAGAAGTTTGTAAACAGTTCAAGAAATAACTTTGGAACAAAGTACAGAAAGAAAGAAATGCTCACATGTTACAATTGTGGGATACCTAGGCACATGAAATATGAAAGCCCAGAATTAGACAAGAAACAAAATGATCAGCAAAAGAAGATGTACAACTCATACTTTGACAAAAGGAACAATAGTTGCAACAACAATAATAACAATAGAATAAATAAAAAATAATAAAAGAAAAAGAAGGCTCCAGCAGCATGGGAGATAATAGAGAACATAATAAATGAAAGTGAGAGTGAAGAGGAAGAAGAACATGAAGCTGAAATCAGCCAACTCTCTCCAAACAGAAATAATCAAGATGAACTCCATGTAGGAATTAGCTTTATGTCAATCCATGATGAGCAGGTAAATTTTGATTCCGAAACTCCCAATCATGAAGAAATGTTAGAAGAATTGTATTCATATTTCATGATTCTAAAGAGAAGTACAAAGAGATTAAAAAGGAGCTCAAGAAAATTATAAATGAATGCTCCAAAATAAAGGAAGAAAATTTTAAGCTCAAGAATAACCATAAAGCCAATAGCATACTTGAGCAAGTAGTAGCTAAAAATAATGCTCTGAAAAAGACATTTACTTCCACCTTGTTAAGAATGAAACTAAAGAGAAAAGGTGGATAACAGCAACACAGGAAAAAAATCGAGATCTCTATAAGAAAATTTGAGCCTAAATAGACTATGATTTGGGTTCCAAAAACAGTTACAAATATACTAAATGCAACCCAATTTCCTTCATTCAAAATATTGATGCCCAAGAAATAGTGGATACCTACATTATCTGCAACTAACCCACCAAACCCATTCCGAAATGAGTACCAAAAGTTAAGACTTAAATTTATCCATGCAGGTGTGCTTGGGAGCCACAAAAAGAAGCATGTGGTATATTGACAGTGGTTGCTCAAGGCACATGACAAGGCATAGGGAGCTGTTCATAGAGTTGAAAATGAAATCTGGTGGAATAGTAACCTTTGGTGATAATAGTAAAGGTAGAGTATTTGAAATTGGTAAGGTTGGCCAACCACCATCTACTACAATTTCAGGTGTACTTATAGTAGAAGGATTGAAACACGATCTTCTTAGCATAAGTCAGTTCTGTGACAAAGGCTACAAAATTGTGTTTGAATCTTAGATAAGTCTCAATCAGTTATAGTATCTGGTAGAAGACATGAAAATATATATTTGGTTAGTCTTTTTGATATTCAAGCTAAGTGTCTTGTTGTGAATGATAATGAACCCATGTTGTGACACAGAACGCTAAGACATGCTAATAAGAATCTGATTGAAAGACTATATAATAAGGATCTTATTATCAATTTGCCAAAACTCAAATTTGACAATCAATTGTGTGATCCCTGCATGAAAGGTAAGCAAGTAAAAGAATCATTTAAGTCAAGCAAAGAAGTATGCATAACCAAACCCCTTTAATTGCTACATATGGATCTAGTTGAACCAACAAGAACTAGAAGTCTTGGAGGGAAACATTATGCATATATCATTGTGGGTGACTATAGTAGATTCACCCGGGTAATGTTTCTAGCATCTAAAGATGAAGCCTTTTCATTCTTTGAGGTATTTACCAAATGTGTACAGAATGAATAAAGCTCTTCTATTGTTGCCATAAGGAGTGATCATGGTGGAGAGTTTAAAAATCATAGATTCACTGACTTCTGTGAAAATAATGGAATTCTTCAAACTTTCTCTGCACTAAGAGCACCCCAACAAAATGGAATAGCAGAAAGGAAGAATAGATCCTTGCAAGATATGGCAAGGATAATGTTAAGTGAATATACACTACCATAGTATTTTTAGACTGAAGCAATGAACACTGCATGTTATGTTATTAACAGAATTTTTGCTAGATCTACTCAATAAAATTCCATTTGAACTATACTATGGCAAGAAGCCAAATATGTCTTATTTCCATACATTTGGTTGTAAATGCTTTATTATTAACAATTATAAAGAAAACCTTGAAAATTTTGATAATAGATTTGATCCAAGAATATTTCTGGGTTATTTGCATTGTTAGTAAGGCATTTAGAGTATACAACTTGAGACTTAAGCTTGTAGAGGAACTTTTCTATGTCCAATTTGATGAACATACTAATTCCATGAAAAGAACTAGTGATTTTGATGATGAGACAGATAATCTTCCAACAAGTGTGGAGAAATTGAAGTTACAAGATAGCAAGTAGAAGCTCAACTATTAGAGACAATAATGGATGAAGCTGAACCATCCACAACAAAGGTAAAGGAACAAGGTAATACATATCTTCCCAAAGATTGGTGGTTCATGCATGCTCACCCTAAAGACCAAATAATTGGTGATATATATGACAAAGTTAGAACTAGATCATTCTATTATAAAATATGTGGTAATTTTGCCTTCATTTCTCCATTAGAGCCAACTTGCATAGACTAAGCATTAGAAGATGAAAACTGGAATTTAGTTATGCAACAAGAATTGGACCAATTTAAAATAAAAAATGTATGGTCTCTTGTTCCAAGACCCAATCATCAATCTGTTATAAGAATCAAATGGGTCTTTAAGAATAAATTGGATGAATTAGGAATTGTGGTGACGAATAAGGCAAGATTAATTCCAAAGGGGTATTGTCAAGAAGAAGGCATTGACTTTGAAGAGTCATATGCCTTTGTTGAAAGGATTGAAGCCATTAGAATGCTTCTTGCGTTTGCATCATATATAGATTTCAAGCTATATCAAATGGAAGTAAAGAGTGTATTCTTGAATGGTTTCATTAATGAAGAGGTATATGCAGAACAACCCCCTAGGTTTGAAGACCCCTATAATACAAATCTTCAAACTCAAGAAAGCCCTATATGGTCTGAAACAAGCTCCTAGAGCTTGGTATGAGAGGCTAAGCAAATTTCTTATTGAAAATGGTTTTTCAAGGGGTAAAATGGATACTACTCTCTTGATTGAGCATGCAAAGAATGACATACTCAGTTCAAATTTATGTTGATGACGTAGTGTTTAGTGCAACTAATAAAAACTTTTGACAAGAATTTTCAAGACAATGCGAGGAGAATTTGAAATGAGATTGATGGGTGAACTCAACTTCTTTTTGGGACTTCAAATCAAATAAGAGAAATAAGAAATTTTCATCCACCAAGTTAAGTATACAAAAGAACTTCTAAAGAATTCAACATTAAAGATGGTAAAAGATATGGAACACCAATGAGCACTTCAATAAAGATGAACAAAGATGAAAGAGGTAAATTTGTATGTCATAAACTCTATAGAAGCATGATAGGATATTATTATATTTGACTGCCAATAGACCAGATATTAGCATCTGCATGTCTATTAGATTTCAGTCAGATCCCAAAAAGTCACACCTAATTGTTATGAAGAGAATCATTAGATACCTATTAGACATACTAAGCCTCGGTTGTGGTATCTAAGAAATAGACATTTGTTGCATTATCAACTGTTGAAGCTGAATATGTAGCAACAGATAGTTGCTGTGCTCAGATCCTATGGATGAAACAACAATTAAGTGATTTTGGCCTTAACTTTGTTGATATACCCACAAGATGTGATAATACAAGTGCCATAAATCTGACCAAGAATCTAGTTTTGCATTCTAGAACAAAACATATAGAAATTAGGCATCACTTTTTTAGAGATCAGGTTCAAAATCATAACATTTGTTTATAATTTGTGCCAACTAAAAATCGATTAGCAGACATCTTTACTAAGCCTCTTCTAGAAGATAGATTTTGTTAAGAAGAGAACTAGGTGTTTTAGATTTAAATACTTAGCTTGCAATTTACTAGAATATCTATATGTTTATATATATATATATATATATTCATTCCTTACTGATTATTAGATTTTGTTAAGAAGAGAACTAGGTGTTTTAGATTTAAATGCTTAACTTGCAATTAATAGAATACCTATATATTGATATATATATATATATATATATTCATTCCTTACTGATTATTCTGTTAAAAATACTCAAAAGATTAAATTGAAAATTCACAACATTTTAGATCCTTCGAAACCATCTTCGGGCCCTTTGATGATCTATTTAGATACCTCCGAAGGATTTTTCTTACCTTCGACAATGAATCAACACTCCGTTTTGTAGCCTTCGAAATAAAACTTTGGAGCCTTTGAAGCCCATTTTTTTTAATGACTGTTTTGTGGCCTTCAAAGACAAAATTCCTTAGTGCTTCGGAGGAACTAATATTCTAATTGGTGACTCCAATCCCCTCCATCACATGCTAAAACCCTCAAGTACCTCCAAAAACCTAAAACACCTCTCTTCAAGCATCTGAGAACCCCCTTCAGAGAAAACCTCTTTCTTCCCGCCTAATTCAAATTCCTCAGTACAAATAATCTTTCCATCATTTTTCATCAATCAGCTCCACCCTTGTCAGAAACTCTTATCATGTCCTAATCCCAACCCTCTTCTATGCAATGGCGAGAACAAAAGGAACCATCAAATCAGTAGATAGAAAAAGGAAGAAGAGAGAAGAGTATCCGAAATAGAGAGCCACAAAAAGAGTCAGACAAGAAATCAACACACTAGAGGTAACATTACTCAATAGCAAGTCTGACTATTCTAGATACCTGGAAAGATATCAAGATAGAAAGATTATAAAAGAAAGGGTTTTCAACTTTGATGTTTTCACAGACAATGACATGAAGTTAGAAGTATGTGAATGGTTAAGAAACTAAAAATGGACGGAGTATGTAAGTCACAGAGATCATTTCTATCCAAGGCTAGTAAAAGCACTAGTCTGTAATCTTAACTTTAAAATCAAAGAGTCATGGATGAGAAGTGAAAATTGAGGTATCCACAAAGAGTTTAAGAAAATGCTTTAATCTTCTCACAGTAGAGGTAGAACCTGAATGGCCTACTAGATAGGAATTATTTTCATATTTGGCAGGAGCAGAAATAGATGAGAAAAAGAACTATCTTCACTCCAGCCACCTGAGTTTGAGTCTTAAATTGGCCTATATGATTGTAATAAATAATGCGTATCAAAGAAAAGGATCTATGGAGATTTGTTAGAGAAAGATGAAAGAATCATGTGGGCATTGAAGAACAAAAAGAAAGTGGATCTGACAAAACTAATGTCAAATCACACTTATTTAGTCAAAAGAACCACAAGATTTCCGCTCTCTTATGGGATGGCTCTGACTAAGCTAATAAAGGAAGTAGGAGTTAATCTGTCTAATGAACATGGAGAGCACCCAAGGGACTCAGAGAAACTTGATGAGAAGACCCTGAAGTGAATGAGTTTAAGGTAAACCTCACAAGGCTGGATCAATGAAAAACTAAGAAGAGTAGTTTAATTGAAAAAATCCAGACCAAAAGAAAAAGAAGAAAGAATAGAAAAAACAAGAGACATTTGAATAGGGAACAAGGGAGACTCCAAGAGAAGTACAAAGATATGTAAGAGTAGAGGAGTCAAAAGAAATTTTGAGAGAAGAAAATGAATCAGTTGCAGCAACAGTAGCCACTCCTCTCACATCCATAAGATCACCCTCTCCAATGAGACTTTCCCACTACTAAACTCATTCCACAAAGCTTGAAAAAGACTTGAACATATTCAAAACCTTCTATCATCTCTAGCTCTTAAACTTAACAACATTGATCATAAGTTAGAAAACTCCATGTCATCTCTTATTCTTAGAGCTGATAAGATTGATCAAAGACTTGATTCTCTAACTTCACTAGCAGAGTCACTTAGAGGTTAAGCTTATCATCCACACTCTCCATCTCCGCCTCACTTCTCTCCAATCAAAACTCACCCATTTCTCCCCCCCAGCCCCACATTCTCCACACTATCCCCTACAATTCCAGAAGTTGTTCAATCTGATGGTGAATGATGAGTTCATAATATACCATATTTTAATGCCCAAATTTACACATTGTGTAAATTTATTTGACATGATTTTATTGGTTCATAACTACATTTGATGAAATATTACACTTGATGAAGTTATTTGGTTTTTCAAGTAACACATCATGTCAAAAAGAAGCTGAATGTGAAGTAGCACCAATTTGATTCCATTGCTGGTACCAATCTAGACTGATATAGGACAAGTGGTCAACATCAAAGTTGAATCCCCTGAAGTTATATTTCCAAAAAATTAATAATTATCTAATTAAGAGATCATATGAGAAAGTTAAAGATGAAACGGTGAACACCTCTTTGGGTGGATAATAAGTTGGCACCACTGTGCCACTTTGAGGCACTTTTTCGTACATTTACAGGCATATTTAGATCAAGTAATCCACATGAAAGTTAAATATATTGAATTTATCTAACCAATTTAAAAAGAATCATTGATTCTTAGTTCATACTAGGAAGTTATGGTCAAAATAGTCAAAGCATCTTATGTGGATGACAAACCAAAGCTGCCAACCCCACTCATGATCTACACCACCCCACCGGACAGCAAGTGGCGTCAACGGCACTAGATTCCATCCAAAATCTTTTGAATTATGTTTTAGTTATGCAAATTTCCTATTTTAAGTATTTTTTGGGAAGTTTTTGAGCTATTCTGAGGGAATTCTTTTGGAGAACTTCTAAGAGGAGTTCTAGGGTTTTTGGGGAGACTACTCTTAGGGTTTTTGAGGAGCAAAGGAGGAGATTCAGGAGAGTGAAGGTGATTCAAGAAGGCTAATTGCAGTATGATGTTCCTTATGAAGGGAGTATCTTTTATTTTCATCATGAACTCATTTCTTCTTTCGAGGGTGAAGATGTAGCTCTTTTTGATGAATCTTGTTATTTGGATTATTGATTATTTAATGCAAGTCTGTATTTTTATTCATGGATCTTATTTTAATCTTTTAATTTGTTTGATTGCTTGATCACCAGTTTTATAAATCTTATTGATTGTCTATGCATGGTTAAGGCACACACCTATATACTCGTGCACTTGCGAGGTATTATAATTTGAACCATCAAGTTCTTGGTGCCGCATTTGTGTATACATTAGGAAAATAAAATTATGAATTCATGAATCAATTAGAAAAGTCTCTCTCAAGAAGTTGGTAACATGCTCGACAAATTACTCATGTATACATAATTTTGAACTCATTCGAGACACTTCCAAAGTAATTTCATGAAACTCATACTTCATCAATTCTTTCACGAAGTGAAAATTGTGTGTGTGTGCTATGTCAATCTCATGCTCTATGCATACTTGTTAGTTAACAATGTGTAAACTAGTGATTCTAATGACCATCACAAAACACATCATAAGCTTGCTTTTCATAATCCCTCTCCACTAATGTAGACAACTATGTTCACTTGGATCAAGAGGTCTTTGTTAAGCTTGTAATGGGGCCTTGGGTTTGGCTAACAAAGAAAAGAAGTAAGGATTCACAACTTAAGAGATTATAATTGAATTGCACATGAATGTTCACTCTCTTAAGTTTTTGTTTAGGGTTTTCTCTACTTTATTTTTATTATTATGGGCTCTATTACTATCACACCTCCAAACTTATTTTCTATCAATTTCATTGGGATATGATCCCCCCAATAGCCATATTACTACCACACCCCTAAACTTATTTTCCTTTGAGTTTATAGAATGTGATCCCCCCAATTAAAATATATTTCCTTACTTAACCTTTTTCTTTTGTCCCTTATTCTTTTTCTTTATCATGACATACTTCTTTTTAACACCCCCAAACTTATCTTATTTTGCTTCATTCATACCTATCAAATAACCATGAACAAAGAATATGTCTCTGAGTAGGTCAAACATGATTTTTTAGGCTAAATAGTTCTAGATAATGAGGCTAACGAAAGAAAATTTGAATGGGTGTCTTTCACATGCTTTGCACATGTCATTCTTTCATTAAGGCTTAATGGGGACACTAGTGACATGAATGTACTAGGTTAGCTTGAAAGGCTCAAACTGATCAAAGAATGCCTAAATCACTTCCAAGTAAATATGCTATCTAGGATTTTGCCTTGAGGGATACTCAAATAAGTTCTAACATGCTTGTGTCAATCAAAATAAGTCAATGAATTTACAACACTGTCAACTAATTCACATACACTTCTCATGATCATAACATAATGTGCTTGAAAAATTTTCATCATTCATGAAAAAGAAAAACTTATCACAAGAATCAATGAATCACGAGGTGGTGCCTATCCTTCATTCTAAATCATGTGCAATGGTAATAAAAAAACTCAAAATATATTAATGATTATCAAGAGAGAGACTCATCCTATTTAGTTTCAACATGTTACACACAATTGCTCTTAGATTTTCTTAGCTAAGTTTTCGAAATGTGTAGCTCATCAAAATTATACCTAAATTTGAAAAAAAATTGACTAAAACTAAATGCACTTGAATGCAATGCAAAACACCCCCCAACTTAAACTTCACATTCTCCTCAATGTAAAATAATGAAAGAAGTTTAAGATTAAGGGCTTCCCTGAATGAGGTGCATTCACATTCTCTTTTTCTGGAGCTAGCTTGGCATCATTTTAACACTTGAAAGAATATCTGCAATCCTCTAAAGTTAGAATTCCTACTTCTGTAACACGTAGTAACCAGAAATTAAAAATAATCAATCCTAATAGTAAAGAAAATAAGCAAACACTAAGATAAATGATACAGAAAGAAAGAAAAATCAGAAAAAGCTTAGGTTGCCTCCTAAGAAGCACTTGATTTAAAGTCTCAGCCCGACTATGGCATTCCATCTTTGAATTGAAATTTGGCTTTTCAATGTTCTGAATCTTTCATCATTGGAAGAAGCTTGTAGAATTGTGGTGCTCCCAAAACATCATTGAATGATTTAGCATATTCCAATTCATCTTCTTCAACCACTATTGCTTCAACTCTCTTTATGGATTCACCTAAAAAATCTTCAATGTTTCCATCTACTCCATTTATGTTGAAGCCCTTCTTATTCTTATTGGACAACTCCATCTCCTTGAAAATATCAAACTTC
>JAYJMB010000722.1:3506-17642 GCA_036873735.1 Pouteria campechiana | reverse complement strand
GTCGGGAAGGCACAACGATCCGATGGTCATCAGGATTGCAGGGACTGCAGCCAGACCCAACGACACCCTCCACCCATATCCGCCCTTGATCTTGCTCGTCCCGTAGTTGACAAGATTTGCGATAAGGATGCCGATGGTGATGGCGAGTTGGAAGCCAATGTTAAGCCCACCTCGGATCCTGGCCGGTGCCATTTCTGATAGATACACCGGGACTGACTGCACTTCCAAAACGAATTATAGATTGTTATTCCATTCCAACTAGTAAAAGATTTTAAAAACTTGGAAGACATTGGATTTGAAAAAAGCGATTTGTATTTGTGATGATTGCCTTTCTTTACCTGATTACCAAACCCCACACCAACACCCAGCAAGAGCCGGCCGATGATAAGCATTTCAATATTCATTGCAAAACCATTGATGATGGATCCTATCAAGAATGTTAAGCCACCAATGAGCATGGAAATCTTTCGCCCGTAGGTTCGGGTGATGGCAGAAGCGAAGAAGGATGCAATCAGTGCTGCAAGGTATAGTGAGGAAGTGAAGAGGGTCAGCAGCTGGCTGTCGAATTTGCAGTACTGGTTTTTGTCTTTGCTACTCATGGACTGGCGGTACACGGAAGGAAAGAACCTCTCAAGGAACACATCCATTGAAGTGACGCCACCTATAAAACCCAACAAAAAAGAAGCGCGTTTTTAGTCTATATATATTGAAAGAAGGCAATCAATCGTTCACTTCTAACTCCCCGAACTCAATGGTATAGCAGGCTTGGTTCAAGTATCAGATGGAGAAAGAAGTAGGCTGATAAACTGACTGGGCGAGCTACAACGTAAGTGATACCGTAGAGGTGGCAATGTAGCCACAGTTCGCACTTTAAAGTTGTAACACTACAAAGGTTAGTAGTGGCAGTAATCGCAGTTTTGGGAACTGGGAGTCTACTAAAATCCCACCAAGTTATTCATCAATGCCAGAAATGCAGAAATGAACCATCACCTGAAATCCCAAGGTCGTAGCCGAAAAGAAGACCGCCCATTGCTGCCACCAAGCAGCTGACCAACACGAATATCGTCACCTTTCCTCCATAATGCTTCACCTCGCCTGCCTCCACGAATACGCCTCCGGCCATGGTGCTACAATTTCTTCCAAAAGCGACTCTCTAATGGAAGTGAATAAAACAATAGAATTGAGTTCTCGGATCTGGATTGGTGTTGCTTTCTCTCTCTCTCTCTCTTTCCGTCAATCTCGCAAATCGGATCAAGCTTTATTTCGCACCTATGTTCTAAAGTAAGTGGTCTGGCGCGTTTGGCTCAAAACGAACACATTTTTGCCAAGTTTCTCTCCCTTCTTTTCGACTTATTCATGGCCTTTTTTACAAACCTTAACAGCTTTTTATTTATTTTTAACTCGTTTCAGTTTGAAAGTGAACAGTCTCATTACAGCCACATGTTTGCCTAGTGTTCCGCCACTTGAACATGGGCTAATGGAGAGCATGTTGAAAGATGTATTGAATCCTTGCCACTCTCCTTGGAATATCCAACCAATTTAATTTCAGGATTCATCGTTTTAATGTGGACCTTATCTTGTGAACGGCTTAGATATTTGCGAATTGTAAGGAGTGTTAAAAGTTGAAGTGGTCTCTGCAGTTTAGAAAGTTAGCGACAGACTGTTAGCGGGAGGTCTGTGGTTGCTGGCAAACTCGGTTTTTGGATAATTGCAGTTCGGCTTCGTCCAAGCGTCCTGATCTTGAAGTCCAGGGGTTACGATCAGTTCTAAATATAGAAAGTACGGCAACGGGGATGTTAGTTCGATGTCCACAGCATGTTCGGAGGCTCTTTACAAGTTCAGCCATTTCGAGACCCAAGCCCAAGCAATCAACTTGGGTTTTGATATCCCCGAGAAAAAGGACGAGTAGACGGGCTGGGCCCAGTTGAAAGTGAAGCCTGAAGTGTATATAGTCTAGATGAACGAGTAAGAATAAAACATAAATCATCAGTATGTGTGCAGACTTTATTGTAGACATATTACTATTTGTTTTTTGAATCAAATACGTAGTTAAAATATAAACTAAACCAAGCTTCAACCCAGCATGTCTGGCAAAAGTGAAGTTTTCGTCTCAGCGCCGGTTATTCAGCGAGAAAGGCTTACAATCTGCTACTTGAATCCATCTCCCTCCCGTTGATGGGGATTCGAATCCTCACCTTCCTCGCGCCCGCCTCTCGAAGCTTCTATCACCGTCTCCTCTCCCGCACAAGAACCACCTCCGCCCAGTGCGTCGCCTCCCGCGCACGTGACTCCACCTTCGAGAAGCTGATGCGCGAGTACAAAAGCCTGCTTAAGGTCTTCTCCATTCAAGACCTCATACTCGCATCCCCTTCCCTCTCCATGCCCCTCCCTTTCCTCTCCCGCCTCTCCCAAACCCTCCATCTCAACCGCGGCGCACTCTCCTTCCTCCGTAAATACCCCCACATCTTCACCCTTTCCTACGATCCTTCCTCTTCTCAGCCCTTCTGCAAGCTAACCCCACACGCATTGCAAATCTCCCGCCAGGAATCTGCGGCGGCGGCGGCCGGCAAGTCCGCAGCCGTCGATCGCCTTTCCCGCCTCCTTTCAATCTCGACGTCGAGATCGCTCCCGCTCCGCGCCATCTTCAAAGTCTGGAGAGAGCTCGGCCTCCCGGACGACTTCGAAGACTCGATCATTTACTCTAATTCACACATCTTCTCGCTCGCCGATGCTCATGAACCCAAAACTCACATTTTGAAGCTGGATGATGGTTATAGTCCTAATTACTCTCCTGCAGTTGAGAATTGGCGGAGGAATGCGCTCGAAAATGAGAGTTCGAGGCTCGATGAGTTGGAAATTAGGTTTGGTTTTCCGCAGGGATTCCCACCCGGGATGAAATTGAGTAAGGATTTTAGAACTAGAGTTAAGGAATGGCAGAGACTGCCATACGTGGGGCCGTATGAGAAATTGGGCGTGGGGGTAAGGCAGTCGAGGGCTGGGAAGAAGGGGTTGGAGAAACGGGCGGTGGGAATTGTTCATGAGTTCTTGAGCTTGACAGTGGAGAAGATGGTGGAGGTGGAGAAGATTAGTCATTTTAGGAAGGCATTCGGGATCGATTTGAACATTCGGGATGTGTTTCTTGACCATCCTGGGATTTTCTATCTGTCGACCAAGGGGAAGCGGCATACGATCTTTCTGAGAGAGGCCTATGTAAGGGGACGTCTGATACAGCCAAATCCGATATACGAGGCAAGGAGGAAGCTTCTTGAGCTTGTTGTGTTGAGGCGGCGAGGTCTTTTTATGGATGATTCACAGTCAAGGAGAGTTGGAGCAACAGAGGCAGAGGATGAATCACAAGAAGAGGATGAGGATTGAAGTAAATGTTGTTAACTTGGAAGCCAAAATTTTCATTGAGGAGATGTTTGGTAAATGGAGCTTAAGCAAGTTGGAAGGAGAGTAGAAGATGGAGTTCGGACGAAGACCAGCATCAAGGTGAAGCAGTAATTGTGGGAAGAGCACCGCAATTTTCGTTTTTAGGAAGATTTAAGTTATTGAATCAGAACATGTTACCTCTGCTTTCAATTACAGTGGCCCATGTCAAAAGATTGTGGTTGAAACTTGAAAATTCGCATTGATTGTTGACACATTTTCCCCTTGTGGATTGGAGTTCAGGAGGTCATGGAGAGTGGAATTGGATTATGGGAAGGGGATGGAGATTGAAATGTTGAACTCTGGAAGCATTGAAAAAGATTTTTTTTGTTGATGCTGAGTTGAAAGTCTGGGGTTAGTGGCCATTTGTAGCGGCTTTTTCAGCTGATGAATACTGATTGTATAAGGTGCTTGGTTTATTTGCATTATGATCTTTGCGTAGGGAATCAGCAGTTGACAAGAATCAGTGGATTATTGTCTTCCAGAAGTAACTATTAGTCAATCGATGGGATGGAAGGAATGCTCTCAGATGCAATCCGTGTGGTTGAGTAAAATTCTAGAGTGAAGAGTGGAAACATAATCATAGAAATGGAAGTCTGATGACTGTAAGCAATGCCAAGGTTACTGTTTGATTTGTGCGTATTGTCAATTTCAATCATGATGGGTTAATGGGAAATTTCACTGGTTAAGGTTCTGCATGAGTTACTCAAAAGTTGAGGTGATTTGGGAGGTGTTCAGAATTCATGTTTAGGTAATTTTAAAATTCTGAAAATCCGGTGGTTTGGAATTCAACCTGTAGGATGAGATTTGGATAGACATTTTAGAAAAATTATGCACAGTTAATAATGAGTTGTAATGTGATTCTTTGCTAGGCGAGATGGTTGTTTAACAAATATTGGCATCACCTTGTGAGGGAACGTGATGTGACGCTTTCATTATGCAACCCGTATTTGACAGTGCAGTCAGAACCTATGTGGTTATCTGTTCAGCTTGCAGAAACAAGAAGGTTAGGTCCCATGTATCATAATAAAACATCTTTTGTCAATATTCTTTTTACAGAGCTGCATCATTGTTACAAATACTGATAATTAGAGTAATTGTCCAAGTTATTAAGATGTGTGCAAAACGATTCATTTTCAGTGTTCTTCAAGGTCAACAAAGAGCTAGATTTCTTTTTAAGTCACTGACACGTGATTTTGTTTTTTCCCTCTGCTACCACTGCACATGAAATAACATAACACAGTAATATCAAGCAACATCCGCTTGTCTCCATTTTAGAGTAAAATGCTAAGGACCCCGTGGCTTTTTAGCAACAGATGGTAAATATTCATAATTGTCCATGGCAGAAGTTGCATGTTGAATTTTAAACTTATCTTCCCCAGCATTCATTTGGAGCCTTGAAGCAAATGTCCCATCCATCTCCCATAACGCCAGCTCCTGGACTGTGGTTACAGTGTTACACAGCAATCCTGGAAGAATTGTTAAATATAAGGAACAAGAGGTAAGTATAGGGTTGAAGCGTACAATTCTTCCATCTAATCTCAATTATGCAAGTTTATGTGAGTCTCCAATGTATAATACTTCAAGACGGGAAGATACTATCATAACGCAGGCAATTTTCTTTCCAACTTTGGGCTTCGCAGCAAGCTAAGAATTTCTAGTTTCGGAGCCCCTACCGTGGCAAATGGATCATTTTCTAATTTGACGGCTTTAAGGATACCTTTGTAAGGTTCGGCGGGAACTCACGCCAGGGGGGAGATTTCCTAACCGCCATTTCGGTTAAATCTTGTGAAGGCTGTGCCGATCTCACTCTGTGTTTATGAATCATTCTTATCGTAATCACGTCAATGCATGTGAAAGTTTTAGGCTATTTCATGCATCAGCGAGGCTCTGTTGAAGAAACAGCACTGACAAAACATTTATTTAATTAGACTCACTCACTTCTAGTGAATTTAATATTTTAGGCACTCATAAGATGATGCAGCACATGATGGTCAGAGAAATTGGATATCATGAAATAGACCGCATGGCCAACCTCGGTCATGATCAACATGATTGGAATTATTTAAACAAATGAGGGTCTAACTATTAATTATAGGATGTGTCTTAGCTGCAGCAATCTCTTTAGCTGCAGGCCATTTTAAGAACTTCATAAGACGTCCTGTTTAGAAAGTACTGACGACAAGAAACAATCCTACGGTGGAAAGCAGACCCAAAGCTCTCGTTGAAGGTAACTTGACACGGGCGGACATTAGTTTAACTTATCTTCCAAGTCCACGGAGGTAAGAAGATAAAAACCGACGGCAGAAATCACCACCCAAGGAATACTTCATTTTAAAGAGAAACAGGCAACGAGAAACAGGGAATGCTTAATTTAAAAGAGAACTGATTTCATATAGTTTGAGGCTCGCATGGTCCATCTTCAGGTGGGTAGGACGTTTGTAATGGATCCAATGTTCTGGTTGGCATAGAATGACTAGATTCAAATACGCGAAGCCAAGTGCCGACTTTCTGCGTCTTCCGATATGCAATTTCCATGACAATCAACGGTTCAAGCACCTCAAGAAAACTAAACTCACTTCACTTCCTCCTGGGTTCTTGCAAGAGCATGAAACAGCTCCAGCAGATTCATGCCCAGATCATAAAAGATGCCCCCTCTCCTTCCAGCGCCTTTGCCACCACCAAAGCAATCTCCTTCTGTGTAACTTCACCCAGTGGAAGCATTGACTATGCCCAGACCCTCTTCAAACAGTTGCAGGATCCCACAGTCTTCGCCTTTAATACTCTCATCAGAGGCCTGTCTGCCTCCCAAAACCCACTTCAAGCGATCCAACTCTACCAAGAAATGCTCCAACGAGGCCTCCAGCCGAACAACTTCACCTTCCCCTTCGTGATCAAAGCCTGCACGGAGGCTTCCGCAACCCTGCTTGGTGCATTAGTTCACGCCCACGTTATCAGAATGGGTCTTGAATCAGATGCTCATATCAGGAGCTCTCTGATTCACATGTATGCAGATGGGCAGGATTTGCGAGCTGCCCGTCAGGTGTTTGATGTGTGCTCTCAGGAAGATGTGGTCTCGTGGAATGCCATGATTGATGGGTACGTGAAGCTTGGGGACTTGGAGGAAGCGCGCTCCATATTCAATCACATGGCTTGCAGGGACATCGTCTCTTGGAATACGATGATAAACGGGTGTGCAATTGTTGGTAAGTTGGAGGAATGCCAGGCCTTGTTTGATGAGATGCCTGATAGAAATTTGATTTCCTGGAATTCCCTGCTGGCAGCATATGCAAAGTGTGGAGATGTTGAAGGTGCATTCAGAATTTTTAACAGAATGCCTAGGAGAGATGTTGTCTCATGGAATGCGATGTTGGCTTGTTATGCACAGAGTGGCAAATCTAATGAGGCTCTGGCCCTCTTTGAGGAGATGAAAGCTGTAAATGTAAAACCAACGGATGCAACAATTGTCAGCTTGCTATCAGCTTGTGCTCATTTAGGAGCATTAGAACAAGGGATGTGTCTTCACACCTATATCCATGAACATAAGATTGTGATTGGCAAAATTCTGGGTACTGCCCTTGTAGACATGTATGCGAAATGTGGGAGCATAGCACGTGCAACCCAAGTATTTCACGGCATAGAAGAGAAAGATGTGCTTGCCTGGAACACCATCATCACTGGCATGGCGATGCATGGCTTTGCAGGGGAAGCACACCAACTTTTTGTCAAGATGAAAGAGAGTGGTGTTAGACCTGATGATATCACATTTGTTGCTATACTTGGTGCATGCAGCCATGCAGGGATGGTAGACGAGGGTCGTCAGCTGTTCAATTGCATGAGCAGCCATTACGGGATTGAACCAAAAGTCGAGCATTATGGCTGTGTCATTGATCTTCTTGCACGTGCTGGATTTTTAGAGGAGGGTCTGGAGCTAATCAGGAGCATGCCAATGGAACCGAATGCTAATGCATGGGGAGCATTGCTTGCAGGTTGCAGGATTCATAAGAACATAGATGTTGGAGAGTGCGTTGGGAAACTTCTCCTTGACCTTCAACCCCAGCACAGCGGCCGGTAATGTGACAAAAGCATGCTGTTATTGTATAGTTTGATTGAGATCACTTGAAATGAGAGTGATGATTATAAGGAGACCAACTTAGAAACGAGACACTGTCTGGCTTGACAAGATGGAATTGATTTCTCAGGAAATTCATGTCCAGACTGTCATAGAGCCTATGACTAGCCAACTCCACAGGGTTGGATGAAAATATTGCAACCACTGATTGGTGATTAACTGACGAGATTGGAAGAGTTTTTTGTTTTTGTTTTTTTTTTTTTTTTTATCTGGTGACTCCACCAAGTTGTTCTAACCTGCAGAATTTGTTCAGCACTATTCACAAGAAAATATTTTTATGCCAAAACCTTGCCCTGCAATCACAGTAGTCAATACCTTCCAGTGAAAATCACAGGGACAGAAAATCACTTAGGTTTAGCTCATCCTTTCTTCCACAGGTATGTCCTCCTCTCAAACATATATGCTGCTTCTGATCGATGGGATGATGCGAGGAAGGTGAGGAACCTGATGAAAGCCAAAGGGGTCACTAAGCTGCCAGGTCTGAGCATGATAGAGCTGATGGGGATGGTGCACCAATTCATGGCCGGGGATCAGTCACACCCTCAATCGGACCAAATCTACGGCAAGCTATCCGAAATCTGTGACCATCTGAGAATCTCAGCTGGGTACTTGCCTGATACAGAGCAGTCATTATTTGACATTGAAGATGAGGAGAAGGCACGCACTCTTTCTGTGCACAGTGAGAAATTGGCTATTGCTTTTGGGTTCATGCACACAGGTGTTGGCACTACAATTAGAATAGTGAAGAACCTTCGAGTGTGCAGCGATTGTCACAATTTCACGAAGTTGGTTTCTATGGTTTATAGCAGAGTAGTTATCGTAAGGGATCGGAATCGCTTCCACCATTTCATGAATGGTGCATGTTCTTGTAAAGACTATTGGTAGGGATTATTGACAGTCCAAACCTCTGATGGAGATTAAATGGATGGTTAGTAGGAACACAAACTGTAATTATAGATCCAGCAGCAAAGTTCAGAACCGCCCATGAAAATGAGCCTTATGGATGAAGGCAAGATTATTACAGTGACACAATAAATTCCGTCTTTGTAGTGGACGTACCCAATTGTAACAAGACATGCAGAGTCTGGTGATCAATTTATTGAAGTCGGTGTTGTTAATGAGTATTTTTCTGTGCTTCCAGAAATCAAGAGACGACTACGATGACACCAAAGAGTTGTGCACAGCGGGCAAAGCTTTTTCTCTTCTACCCATTGGTGGTGTTGTTGCTTGTGCAGTTCAAGAGATCACTTGATTTGCTATACTGGGGAAATTGAGGTGCAGTCAGCAGTTTGTCTTCTTCTTCGATCAATGGTGTAAACTAGTTAGATAATTTGCAACCCAGCTCATCATGGGTATCCTGAATAACCATAATCAGGCATCATTATTTTGGCCAGCATGGAAATAAAGCTTAATTGACTAAACAGGAAGGGCCAGGCGCAGGCCATGGTGATGATAGTGATCGTGTGATAGTAATTTTATTAACATGCCTCGGAGATTGGCAGCACATCTCGCAGCATAGGAAGTTTGATGCAGGGCCCCACAAATTTTACGCGGAGCTACAGAAACTGAATCTGAGTAATTGTTCTACCCTTTAAACAGATTGGATGTTTGGCCATTAGGAGAGCATAGCAAATCGTGCATATCCACTCAGCACAATAACAGGTGAGTTTGGAGTGGAACTAGACCTATCTCAAGAGGATCAGGTCAACCCTGTCAAAGATTTGAAATTCTCTGTGTACAGGTTTGAAAGTTGTAGTAGTTTTTGGACATTTTGATTGCTAGTTCTTTTATCATATGTAATGTCTCTGCCATCCTGTAGCCTCAAAGGGCATCCAGAAATTAGCTATCACATGTCCAGGAGACGTGGGCTGTTTATAAATGCAGCATATGTGAAAAATTAAGGACCGTCTGATGGATTAACATTGGGGCTGGGAATGGAAGCACAGAATGTCTTGCATGCATTATTGACCATGTTGTTTCATTGATCACTGCTCTCTTCGGCTGACGAAGCTGACCTGCCATGCCAGCCCAATGTAGCAGTCATAAAAGGGATGCAACTCCATCCAATACGGTCCGCTGGATCGATCAAAGACCAACAGTCAAGCTCAAGCACAAGATTTGAGAGAGGCAGACTTGGAGAGAACCATTTCAGATCCTTAACTTCAGCTCCTAGGCAGCATTAGGAATAGCTAACCAGATACGAGTACGTGCATTAGTTCATAACAAGTGAGCGAATAGGACTTTGGGAAGGAAAATAGGCTATGATAGGAGATCAATCAACGGTCTCATTCATGAATTAAAAACAAAGATTTCTTCCAACACATCCTTGAAGCTACAGATTGTACAATTTTTCTTCAAGGAAAATATTTCACCATCAAATTGGGATTATCTAATTTGGAATTGTAGAACATGCTGTGTGGGACCTACCTAAAGAGAAAAGTCACGTAATCCTAATTTACAACAATACATGATCTCATTGAAGCAGTACAGTGCAATGAGACATCAACTCACATTTAGTAGCCTTCCAAGTAATTGACATGTGCCGTTGCTGGCATCTATCCTTTTCTCCAGCAAATTCTTGGAAAGTAGGGGAGCGAATTGTCTGTGTCCAAACCAAGCCCTCATTTACCAAGAAATGATTTGTCGTCAGAGTATCTTACCCTAGTTCAACCAGTCCATTCTTCATCACTGTCATCAGCAGCCTGAAATAAAACAATGTAAATGTGCCACTGCCAGTGCAGTGAAAGCAAATGGTGTTTGAACCAATGTGCAGATTTGAGTGGGTGTTTGGTATAGAACGAGAACCAATTACCTCTGAGCCACTTGAAATCTCTTCTATGTCATCATCTTCAACCTAAATGAATGATGTCAATGATTCATCCGAGGTTGATATGTCGATTAACAACATCTTCATATGGGTTGGTTCCAATTGATGAACAAGTTAAGATAGCCAAGTATAGCGATATCCAGATAGAAAAAGATGACTTCAAATCTGAAAACATTCACCACACCAGAATCCTCTTGCTTGTCCAAGAATCATCAAAATCAGTAAATGCCTTTTATAATGGTACAAGAGAAGGGACAACCCATGACCAGGTCATCATGGTCATCAGCATGAACTTTAGATACAGAAATCACCTGATGGGAAATGGTATATGATTTTACATTCTTATCAATAGAGATATTTAAGTACTTGAATGAAAAACTCATACCTGACTGTATTTTCGCTTTGTGACACTTTTTTGTCCTGCATTTAGAAAGAGATCTAGTTCAGAGTGAGCTTAAGTTGCTAGCCTCTTCTAAACTAATGACTAAACAAAACCAAAATTCTTGTCAAGCAGACAGCTTATTCGTTACTTATTTAAATGCTAGACCTGATGATTTTTTGCAATTACTAACCACAACATTCACTTTAGTTTGCAGCAGATACAGTTTTTTCATCATCTTATGTGCATTGATAAAAATACCATACATCATATAACCCCATTACTAACCAGCTTTCTTTCCCTTGGTCTTCATCGGTCTCTTGCTAGCTTCTTTTGTCTGCAACAAGCACATACGAGCAAGCTTCTTTAGACTCCCATAAATTTGTCAATATTCCATGACCGAATACTTTCAAAATAGTCACAAATGGACCAGGCCAGACCATGCGTAACCACTTCGAACCAGCTAGACTCAGCACCAACCAGATTTACATATAATCTATGAAGCCTTGGTTTCCAGATCAATGGTGATTATGTTTTAGAATGGACTTATATCTGCTTAAGGCCTGACCAACAAATGCCCAAGCAACTTGAACTCTCCTCAGACGCTAGCACTTGCTATCAGACTGAATCAGTAAAAGACTGGAGTCATTATGAGTCACTTAAATTGAGCTGATTCCAGCAGAGATCAACCATGTATTCAATAAGGACAAACTAAAAATGGAAAAGATGATAGCAAGCATCTTAAATTGCACCAGGCATTTGTAACTCTCAGCCTTACTTTGTCTTGGTTAGCCTTCTGGCTTGAACTGATGTGCTGCTTCTTTTGAGTAGAACCTGGAACACCATATGTTAGACACTAGTCATGAAATAATATCACATCTAGTTAGATAAGGGGTTTTCTCACCATACAACAAGAACAAAAATTAGAGAAGGGGAAAAGGCTACAACCTTCTGCTGCCACAGATTTCTTGACCGTGGCTGATTTCTGAAATCATAAAATCTTTATAAGAGAAGTGCTTTAAATGACCAGAAAATTATTTTCTTTGCATTCATAGGTTAATTCTAATTTGAAAAAAACAGTTATAATTAAGGAGCATACTGGACAGAAATAAAAAGTCTGTCCACTCACAAGTTAGAATCAGTTCTAACCCTCTTTCTAATTAATCATTTGAACTAAGGGATGCCATGTTACCTTTTCTTCCACTTTCTCAAATAGTGTAGATAAAGTAGCTTGCACAAGTGCACCCCGTTTGTTACTAGATTTTTCGTTAGATTTCTTTAGAGATGACTGCTGAACTTTTGCTAGTGATTTCGTATCAACATTCTTATCGTCTAAAGCAGGAGGGCTGCAGGCTGTTGCACTGCAATCTGTCTGTACTGGCAGTTAAGGAATAATGTGGATAGCAACACACTTTTCAATTTTCAACAGATATATGAAAAAGGCATGGGATTGACGGAGCAAAATGGAACAACAAAATTCACTATAAACTGCATACTAATGGGAGTAATGGACCAAGATGGAACAATGAAATTCAGTATAAACTGTGTCCAAACTTAATCAGGATATTCCCAAGCAAGGAATTCCAAGTAGCACCATTGACTTCACCATCAACATTCTCTTGTTTTATTTCTAATGAATCTGCACTTATACTATCAGATTTATCTCCAGATGAAGATTCAGCATATCTGCACCAGAAATGAAATTGCCAAAAAGTGGGTTATAGGGACTTGCATTTTCAATACTAAAAGAATATGAATATCTAGAAAACTGAAAACATGAAAGTGAAGACAAATTAGGGAAATTTGTAATCTACTCCTAGTGATTTATGTAGATAAATCTAGATACTCTAGCTTTTTTCTGCTTGCCAACCATCCAACAACTAGGGTTATGGCTAGTAACTAAAGCATAAAATAATATATTACTTGAATGTTTTCCCTGCCATTCTTGCAGATTGACGAGTTGGAGTCACTTCCATTGTGTTGTTCAAAGTCTTTCCAGTTAAAGTAAGAGAATCGTCATATGCATCATTCTTTAATTCATTTTCAGGAGAAGCTGGCTCAACATATTCCTTTCTCCGTTTATCAATAACAGAAGTTTCCACAGAAGTTGCACCAGCCCCGCCTTTAAAATCAAAGTCAGAATGCCTTCCCTGCACACAAAAATCAAATGCAAGGTTAAAAATAATCATTTCGATAAAGGGGAAATTATTAAGCAAAATCCTGTAAACCCAAACCTCGCCAATTTCCTTTGGGAACTCAAGCTGGACTTCTTCTGGATTTTCATCTTTTCGCCCAATCCACCATGCCTCAGAAAACACAACCTAGCAAATTATGAAGCTGCAATGACAAAAATCTTGATAATGCATGCAAGAGAAAGACCTTTTCTTTTTCTTTCTAAGATGTTCTGGTCCATCTCAACAGGCCAAATTGTTCTGGGTGCTTATAAAGAACATGTCATCCACATGCCACCAAGAATCCAACCAATGTAAATATATCAAAAGTATCACACAAATGTTTTCATTGTAAACTCCCAACATTAAATTTGAATTGCCCACTTCTTCTGAAGTTGCTGATTGTCTGCTCAGTATATCATCACCATGGCACCAAGAACTTATCCTAATCCCAGCTAATAGAGTCAGCCGCCCTGAATTCACCATTCCCAAGCAGATATTGAGATGGCATGTGGTTAGCTGTTCAGATTTGGAACTACAAAAGAATCAAAAAGAAAATGAGAAAGAACAGGATACGAACCATGTTCTCAAAGCAATCATCACACATCACATTCTTTGCAGATTTTGTAAATTGCAAAGTCAAATACTTGTTCTTTGGATAAACAATTGTACCGAACAACTTCATCCGACCCTACCAAACAAATAAAAAGAAACCAATGGAAAACAAAAAGATGAGTAACAAAGAAACATGCCCTTAATCTTTGGGTGCATGTTAACCAACTTCAAGAAGAAAACAAAGAAGAAATAATTAGGATATCTAGTTGAGTGGGATTTGGATCAACAACCACAACATCTGCAGTGGACATTCACTGAATCTTTTAGATAGGAATTCTAGCAAGGGTCATTTAGAAGCACGAGTTTTGGAAACCAAACAAAAAAACCTGCTGCATGGCCCTCTGCAACTTTGTGCAGGATTGAAATCGTCAAAAGGTGCTATCATTTCTCACTAGAAGGTCTGCTGGAAATTCCAAGGATTTGCAATCCTCTGTGGCAGTCATATTTTAGGTAACATTCTTCTCTATATAATCCAGCTCACTGAAAACACTTTCTGACATACACATATTGAAAATTTAGGTTGCTAAGTCCAACACACGGAACAAAGATCTAAAACAGAGTTACAGATCCTTGACATGGATTC
>JAYJMB010000721.1:0-17645 GCA_036873735.1 Pouteria campechiana | reverse complement strand
AAATGAGATGCTAATAGCGTCCCACCCTTTTGACAATTTGCTTTATTTTTAATCTTCTCATTTTGAATTAATTTAAGATAAAATTTTTACCAAAATTCTATTACATTATGAAGAATTGACATAAAACATTTTATGGGAAAAATAGATATATAATCTCGTCTAACATTGTTTCTTTATATGTTTATATTTAAATTTTAAATAGATCAATTTACATTATTTTAACCTGAAATGTTGATCAAACATTTTTCATATTATTTTGAATCTATAAAAATATTTTTAGTTCAATTGGATATTTATAAAATAGTAGATAAGAATTTTATTTTAGAAATTATGTACATGTATTCAACACCCCCGGGAGTGCCGGTAAAATTTAGTTTTGGCGCCTAATTGGCTTGGAGCCTAGTGTGGCTCATTTATGTATTTTATGATGGCCATGGGGCCAACTTGTGTCCATCATGTGGTGAGGAGTGGCCTGGTTGGCCAGTGGGCGGTTATGTGGGCAGCCGGCGTGGCCTGGTGTTGCTATTGGCTTGGATGGCCTAATTGCTATGATTGGCCTGTGTAGCTTATATAGGCATGTTTATGGAGAACTGGTACTCTTGTGAGGTGATGAGGGCAGGGTGCCATTGAATACAACAATATGGCTGTGTGGACCTGGCAGGCTTCTAGCCGAGAGTGCCAAGATGGACCTAACACATTGAAAAGTGAAAGGGTAGTGTTCTGGTTTGTGTGCCTCTCGGGGAGGAGTATGTAGATGATGGTGGGGTAGTATATGGGTATAAGAGGTAATTGTGGATTGGCAGATACAAAAGGGCAGTATGACGTATTGGTATTCGAGTCAGTATTGACCGATTAACTATGTATACGATATCATTATGAGTATGTGTATGAAATAATTAATGAGATGTTAATATTAAAATCTTAATGAACCTAGCCACTGACTGACTATGACATCTTGCATATGGCATGACATGTTTTTCCTGTTTGTATCATTGTTTACTATTCTATTTGGCGCTGTTTATTGTATTATTTATAGTCATGTTTTTCCGCTTACCTACTTACTGAGTTTTGCCCAAACTCACCCTTCTATTTAAATTTTAGCTAACAGGTCAGAGGACAGAACCCAACAGGGTGTTGGGTCTCGCGATGGGGCTAGGCTATGACACCAGTAGAGGCTCTACTTCTTTTCATGATGTATGATGATGTATATTGTTGGATGGATTTTGGATGTATATTAGACATGTATATTACTTAGTTTTACAGCATGTCATATTATGGCGTGGGTATATATGATTTGACAGCTAGGGTATAGTGTACCCCGATCCTGGTCTGTAGGTGTTGTAGTGATGTGTGTTTGGAGGCGGTAATTTGTATAAAAATGCTTGGGCTTGGAGGTGACCATATTATATTTGCATATTAGGTATATAATTATTGTGGTTTAGCATGTTGTATATAGGATAATGGTGGTAAATCAGGGGAGACTCTGTCAAAATTTTCTCTGAATTTACCACTAGTAACGCTCCAGGGAGGAGGGGCGTTACACCATGATGTGTAGCATAATTGAGGTAAAAAACCATTAAGCTCAAGAACATAAGAACCAAAATAATATGGTTTAGCATATGATGTCAATCTTAACTATCTATCCTTCTCATTCAAGGGAGCTCATGGTTTAGCCTATGGAGTCTACCTTAACCACGTTTTGATAATTAATCTTACTTATAATATTAGTGATTAAGCAATAAAACAAGTTAAATTATTGCAAATAACATCATGAATGAAACAAGTTCATATAGCATTAATAACCACCAAACCATAAGAAAGAGTATCAAAAAGGGTTACATCTTCACCCTAGAAAAAGAGATTTAGTTCATAAGAAAAACTAGAATAACTTCCTATGATAGGATAATCACAAGGAAGGATATCCTCTCTCATTCTTCTCCATAAGAAAAACTCCCAGAATTTGGTATCCAAACCTCAGAAAGAAGTCTCTAAAACAGAAGTGAGAAGTACCCCCTGAAAACCCTAACTTTACTCTTAAAAACTTTGAAGCTACGCAATGCTGAGAATCTGCAAAAATTATAGGCCACCATTGGCGCCAGTTAGCTATCCAGGCTGTGGTGGTGGTCGTGAGTCCTGGCATTGGCTTGGCTTCTTCTTTGCACTTGATTTTTCACTCCTTTTATAGCTATTTTCTTTTCCATCTTTTGAACTTCTTCTTTTTCTTCCATTTTCTCTTCTTTTCCATCTTCCAAACAATTAAAAAATGCAACAAATAAGTGTGAAATTCTTCTAAAAGAAATAAGGATTTGCAAATAATTAAGCTTAAACATAGGTAATGTAAGTGAATAAAATTCACTCATCAAATACCCCTAAAATTAGCTTTTGATCATCCTTAAGCAAAATAGAAATTCGAACTCATGAATCGGTTAGGATAATCTCTCTCAAAAGATCAAGAACATTCCAAACAAATTATACATGTACATATAATTCAGAAATTATTCAAGACACTTACTAAGTAATCTCATGAAACTCATGCTTCATCAATCCTTTCATAAAGTGAAAATGTGTGTGTATGTAATGTCAATTTAATGCTACATGCATGCTTTTCAATCAATAATGTGCAAACCAGTGATTCTAATGATCTTCACAAAATACCCCATAAGCTTACTTTTCATAATCCCTCTCTACTAATGTGGACGACTCTATTCACTTGGATTAATAAGTTGTTGTTAAGCTTGTAATGAGGCATTGGGTTTGGCTTACAAAGAAAAGAAGTAAGAATTCACAAAGTAAGAGATTATGATGGAATTGCATATGAATGTTCACTCTCTTAATTTTTTTTGTTTAGGATTTTTTTCTATTCTATTTTTATTATTATGGGCTTTATTACTATCACACCCCCAAACTTATTTTCTATCAAATTCATTGGAATATGATCCCCCCTATTATGGTTTATATTACTACCACACCGACAAACTTGTTTTCTATTGAGTTCATGGAGATGTGATTTCCTTAGTTAAAAGATGATTCCTTACTGATTCTTTTTTTTGTCCTTTTTCTTCTTCTTTCGGCATTCTTCCTTTCAATTCCCCCAAAACTTAAATTCTTTTACTTCACTCATACCTTTCTAACAACCATATGTATAGAATATATCTCTTATAGGTTAAGCATTGTTTTTCATGCTAAAAGGGTCTAGATGATGAGGCTAAAGAAAGAAAATCGAATGGTGATCTTTTACATGCATTCCATATGCCATTCTTTCATGAAAGTTCAAAGGGAACACTAGTAACATGATGTCCTAAGTTATCTTGAAAGGCTCAAACTGATCAAAGACTACCTAAATCATTTTTAAGTAAACATGTCATCTAGGATTTTGCCTCGAGCGATAATCAAACAAGTTCTAGCATGCTCGTGTCAACCAAAATATGCCATTGAATTTATAAAATCATCAATTGATTAACATATACTTTGCATGATTATAACATAATGTACTCAATGAAATTTTCATCAATCATGAAAAAGAAGAACTTATCATAAGAATCATTAAATCACAAGGTAGCATTGATACTTCATTCTAAATCATGTGCAATGGTAACAAAAAACTCAGCATATGTTACTGATCATCAAAAGAGAATCCATCCTATTCAATTCCAACATGCTAGCATAGTTACGCTTGGATTTCCTTTAGCTAAGTTATCAAAAAGTGAAGCTCATCAAAATTGTATCTAAATTCAAAAAAACTTTGCCCAAAAACTGAATACACTTGAATGTAATGTGAAACACCTCCCCACTTAAACTTCATATTATCCTCAATGTGAAATAATGAAATAAGTTTAAGATCAATGGCTTCCCTGAATGAAGTGCATTCACATCCTCTTCTTTTGGAGCTAGCTTGGCATCATTTTAACACTTGGAAGAGCATCTGCAATTCTCTAAAATCAGAATTCCTCCTTTTGTAATAGAAATATCACACCACTAATTAAAGAAGATATTAAACTAAATGCAATGAAAATAAGGAAAGTTTAGAAGAAGCATGGGTTGCCTCCAAAGAAGTACTTGATTTAACATCTTAGCCTGACCATGACCTCCTATCTTTGAAATGGAATTTAGCTTTTCTATGTTCGAGTTCTTTGAAACTTGATAGTGGCTTAGAAAATGTCCGCTCCTAAAATATTGTTGAATGATGCAGTATCTTCTAATTCATCTCCTTCAATTGTGTTCATGGGCTCTCTTGAAAACTCCTCCATCATTCCATCCACTCCATTTATCTTGAGGTCATTCTTATTCTTGTTGGACAACTCCATCTCCTTGAAAATATCAAACTTCACAGTATGATCTTTGAATTGCATGACCATGTCCTCCTCCATACCTGTAAAAGAAGAAGAAATAATCACTAGAAAGCATAAATCATTGCCTATAGAGGCATACCTTAAAGAATGAGGCAATTGCTTTAGTTTAGATTTTCTTTAATCTCCACCTTTTCTGAGCCTTCATTTGAATTTCAATAATCTCACTAGTTTTTTATTGTGGGAAAACATCTAACACTAGAATTTTCTCATTGCCATCGTAAGGTTTTTGAACAACTTTGTTTAGGTCCAAACGCCCAGGAAATGGGATAGGTGGATCATAAAGTGGCGGTGGCTTATAGTTAAGTGGAGGGTTAAGAGTTGGAAACATAGCTCTCCTTGCATTCACCTCCTTCTCATCAATTGTAAAGACATTGGAATCATTAATTACATCACCAACTTTATCATGTATTACCTTACTACCTCCCAATGTTGTAATTGCTTTCACTTGCTCAGGCTGACTTGATAGCTTTCTAATTGTGTGACTTTGCATAGCCTCTACAATTTGCCCCAACTGAGTCTCTATCATCTTCATGGATGCCTCCACATTTTGGAATCTTGCTTCAATATTTTTGAACCTTGTTTCATTGTTTTGGAACTGAGTTTGGGTTGCCTGGATAAAACTTTCCAATGTTTCTTCAAGAGTTGGTTTCTTTGATTGAAAACATGTTCTAGATTGAATCTGATTTAGATCATTATTACATGAAAAATTGGGATGACTTCTCCAACCAAGATATGGATCATCAAGGGGTGGTTGGTTGTAGAAATTCATCATTTTGGCTTGTCCTAAAAATTTTGTAAAACTCTACCTAGAAGGACAAGCCTTGAATGAATGACCAGAAATACCACAGATAGAACATACCTTAGTGGGAATTGGTTATTTTTAGTTCATCGCCATGGAGCACGTCATATTCAATTGCTTGGCAAACTCCAACATCTACATAGAAAGCTTAGTGTTATAATTTAATTCAAATATTCCTCTGGACTTACCTCTAACACTCATTTATTATGAGTTTGTTCCAAGCATCTCATACAATTCATATGTCTCCTTTAAGGTCATTTCTCCCATTTATTCTTCTCCCTTGCAATCACATCTTAGCTAAAAGAGAGAAACAAACAATTAAAAATCCTAAATACAATAAACCTATAACAAGAAAAACTAAAAATTATAACTAAATTAATTAAATCAATTTAGAACCATTCCCTGGCAACGGCTCCAAAAACTAGATGGTTCAAATTATAATTCCTAGCAAGTGTATGGATGTATAACAGTATAGTGTATAATGCAATGGTCAATCCCACAAAGAACGGTCAAACCAACTTAATTAATTTTAGTTACTGAACTATCCTAACCTTAAAAAGAATGTATTGATAACTCAATAAACATGGAATAATGTTTTGTATAATTTTAGAATTTTAGAAGTTTAATGGAATGAAAGTAAATCAATGGCTAAATATAATGCAAAGAGATTAGCAAGATGTAAAGGTCTAGGGATCCGATTTCACTACTAGATGATACCCCTTTGCGAATGGAATATTGGATTTAATGCCTTACTTGGGTTTGTTCTTTTAAAAGTAAGATTATTACCATTAGGTTTGCCAATTTAAATAAAGTATTTTCACTCATTCCAATTACCTATGGTGTGTAGCATAATTGAGGTAAAAACCCATTAAGCTCAAGAACATAAGAACCGAAATAATATGGTTTAGCATATAGTGTCAACCTTAACCATCTATCCTTCTCATTTAAGTGAGCTAATGGTTTAGCATATGGTGTCTACCTTAACCACATTTTGATAATTAATCTAACTTATAATATTGGTGATCAAGCAATAAAATAAGTTAAATCACTGCAAACAACATCATGAATGAAACAAGATCATATAGCATTAATAACCACCAATCCATAACAAAGAGTATCAAAAAGGGTTACATCTTTACCTTAGAAAAAAGTGATTTAGTTTATAAGAAAAACCAAAACAACACCCTTCGACAAGATAATCACAATGAAGAACATCTTCTGTCCTTCTTCTCCATAAGAAAAACTCCCAGAATTTGGCCTCCAAACCTCAAAAAGAACTCTCCAAAATGGAAGTGAGAAGTACCCCCTAAAAACCGTAACTTTCCTCCTAAAAACCCTAAAGCTACATAATGCAAAAAATTTGTAAAAATTATGGGTTGTCGCTAGTGTCGATAGCACCAGCTTGCTGTCCAAACTATGGTGGTGGTCTCCTGGCATTGGCGCTGCCAACTTGGCTTCTTCTTTGTAACTTAATTTTTTTGCTCTTTTTGCAACTATTTTCTTTTCCATCCTTTGAGCTTCTTTATTTCCTTCTATTTTCTCTTCTTTTCCATCTTCCAAAAACCTAGAAAATCCAACAAATAAGTATGAAATTCTTTTGAAAGAAATGAGGATTTGCAAATAATTAAGTTCAAATATAGATAATGTAAGTGAATGAAATTCACTCATCAGTAAGCACTTTCTCTTGAAAATGGATTTAAATAAACACATAGACCCTCATGAAAATAAATACTCTACTCTCATGTGTTTGAAGGATATATGTTTCTCTCAAATTTATTCCAATGGAAATGATCTACCATAAGCATGCATATTTTCTTATTCTCCACCATTAGAACTACATGCATAACCTGAATTAAACGGACTTTTCAAGGGTCGTAACAACATTTAGGATCAAGGTGGAGAATATTTGGAAATGTAGCTCAAAATCCATTGTAACTAGTGAAGCAAAAATGAATCATTTAAGCTCAAATATATAAGATATGTAAAATTACTCGTTTCATTCAGTAATCTCTATCTTTGTAAATATGATGTATAAACAGGCCCCCTTCTTGGATTTTGATATATATATTTTTCTTTTTTACTTTCAGATCTCAATGAGACTCACAAATTGAGAGTAAAAACATGTTCCATTTCACTAATCATAGTCTTATCACAAATTCTAAAACCCCCACACTTATTTCTTGTGCACCCATACATAGCATAATGATGAATAATGATCCACTAGCTCTATGGATGGGATAAAGATATTATTTTTCTAGGTTTTAAGCTTGTAACATGAGTTCATAATAAAAGTATATAAAGATCAAAGGGGTTCAACAAAAGAAATAATTAATTTCAGGGTAGGCTATTTGGCTCATGTAGCTTATAACAAAGATGACCTTAATCATGTTCATACATGCATGTGTCAATGTGATCTCAAAGAGAATCAAGGAAAGTTTAGGAGAAATGAATCCATGGAATAATATCTCTCATGAAAAAATAATAATACTAATGTGAATGTGTTAGTCTAAAGGCCCAAAATCTCACCAGCTTTTGTCTATGAAATCTAGTGATCACAATTCTCAAGAAAAATAACTAGACTAATTAATTACAAATAGGAAGTTATTTATTCAATCATATTATGAATTTTTTAAGCTTAATTGAACCTTGCTCATGAAATCTACATCCACAAATTGTTTTTAGTTCTCTCTTATTTTTTTAAATGAAAACAAAAAAACAACCTAAATTCCCTCCCCGATACTTAAAACATTTTATCCCTAATGTAAGGTGAAATGCAAAGAAGAGACAAAAATAGCCAAAATTGAAATGCAAAAATGAGAAGGAAATAAAATAAATAAGAAATAGACTTCCCTTGGGTTGTTATTTATAGTCGTTGGCTCAACTCAATGCTTCTTTCTTCAATCTAGAGCAATTGCAATTTGGAAAAAAAGATGCATGCATGTGGATGGGCTAATTCCTTTAATATCTACACTTATCCAACCAATAGCCATCTTATACTTCTTAAGACCTTTATAAGCTTCTCTTCTTCCAGTGCGTTGAGTTTGGAGATGATCACTAGTGAGGTTCCTCCATCTCCAATGAACACATACTTGAGGTGATTGGGAAGAGGCCTCAAATATGCAATAGAGGCCTGCAAAACAGAGGGTAATAATCTCTTGTCAGAACTGTTAACCCAATATAAGGATCATTACCTAATTCTGGTAACTTCGAAGAATCATTCAATGCTTCAACAATTTCCTACAGTTCAGTATTCAAGGGTAACTTCTCATTCTCCTTCTCAAGATGCTTACTAATGGCAACTTCTAATTCACCTTTTTCATCAAGTTTAAAAACTTCCTGTGTATAAGAATTAATCACATCAATAGAGTAAACAAGATTATCATCATTAAGATATTTCATGGAATCATAAATGTTAAATTTAACAATTTCACCATCAAATTCCATGGTAAAAGTGTGATGAGTCAATTTCACACACATATATTACACATGTTTTAGCTTATTTATTTGCAAATCCTTGTCTCTTTTAGATGAATTTAATGCTTATTTGTTAGATTTTATCAAGTGTTTTGAAGATGGAAAAAGAATAAAAAAGAAGAGAAAAAGGTTGCTAAAGAAGCAACTTCAGCAAACAGAGCAAGAAGGACCAAGCAGCGGGCCGACACCACCGGCGCCCATACCAGACCACCACCAGCCGATAGCCCAAGACGAACCGTTTTGTGGACTTTTCGCAATTGTGTATTTTTTCTGGCTTTGAAGGGTTCTTCCACTTCCATTTTTTAGTGTTTTACTCTGATTTTAATAGCCATTTTTTGGGAAATTTCTTATGGAGAAGAAGAAGGGATTGCAAGTAAGAAAGAAGAAAGAGAGAAGATGTTCTTTATTGTTATCATCCTATCTTAGGAAGTTGTTTTATTTTCTCTTATGAACTAAATCCCTTTTTTAAGGGTAAAGATGTAGCCCTTTTTGATACTCTTTGTTATGAATTATTGGATATTATTAATGCTAGATGATCTTGTTTAATTCATGATGTTATTTGCAATGATTTAATTTATTTTATTGCTTGATCACTAATATTATGAGTTAGATTATTTATCAAAGCAAGGTTAAGGTATACATCATATGCAAAACCATGAGCTCCTTTTAATGAGAAGGATAGATGGTTATAGTACACATGATATGCTAAACCATTCTATTCAGGTTCTTATGTTCTTTAACTTAATGGGTTTTCACCTCGATTATACTAAACATCATAGGTAATTGGAACAAGTGAAAGCATTGAACTTGAACCGACACATCAAACGGTAATGATCTTATGTTTGAAAGAATGAACCCAAGGGAGGCATTAAATCCAACATTCATTAGCACAGCGTTATCACCTTGTGGTGAAATCGAAACCGTAGACTTCTTCATCTTATTAATATCTCTGCATTATCCTTAGCTATTTATTTACTTTTATTCTATTAAGTTTTTGAAATTATATCACATCTTATTTGAAGTTTGTTTAATTTTATACTTAGTAACTAAGATTAATTAAGTTGGTTTGCCATTCTCTGTGGGATCAACCCTTGCATTTGCATACTATATTGCTATACATCCGTACACTTGCAACGAAGTATAATTTGAATCATTAAGTTTTTGGCATCGTTACCAAGGAATGGTTCCAAATTGATTTAATTAAGTTTAGTTATAATTTTTTTATTTTTTTTGGTGTATAATTTTATATAAAATTATTTTTATTTGTCTCCTTATTTTTGTTGCAGTATTGTGAATGCACAAAAGGAGATCTCTGAACCCTACTCTGTTTCTAGGAGATAATTGTGTTGACAAAGTGGAAATTGAAATAGATATTTTAAACAAAGAAGAAGAAGTAAACATGGCTAATAATGTGGAAATCCGAGTTAGTCAACAAATGCAACAAGTGCCATAGGCTCAACATGCTCAACAATTAATGAAAGAGTTTACATGCCCTACCATAGAGATTTCACCTTCATGCATTGTGTTAGATGTGGATGCTAGAAACTATGACTTGAAACATATCCACTTTAATATGCTCCCATCTTTCCATGGATTAGGTTCAAAAGATTCACTAACTTTTATGCATGATTTTTATGCCATCATCCAAACCTTTCCATTACAACGGCTAACAGAAGATCAGTTATGTATGAGATGCTTCCCATACACTTTGAAAGATGTAGTCAAGACTTGGTTTATGATAGTAGCTCCTTGCTCATTGATAACATGGGGAGCAGTGTATAATAAATTCATTGGAATATTTTACTCTCATGCAAAAACCTACTAAATTAAGAAGCAAAATAGCCACTTTTTCTTAGATGGATGGTGAAGCTTTCCATGAAGCATGAGAAAGATTCAAAGCAATTCTAATTCAATGCCCTCATCATAGATATCCACTAGAGTTGCTTAACCAATTTTTCTATGATGGACTAACACAACCATGCCAAGCCATGGTTGATAATGCCATAGTTGGAGCTATGGGAGAAAAGATTCTAGAGGAAACTTATAAACTTTATGAGATGTTGGGAGCAAATTCCCAACAGAAAAGTGCAAGAGGTAGATCTAGGGGACTTTATGAAGTAAATACTAATCTTTATCCATCTATACAAATGTCAGAGATGGCTAAGCAGATGAAGGCAATATGCCTAATGATGGTGAAATTGAAACAACCATAACCTGCTTCTACAGAGGTTTGTTCTCTTTGTGGTAATTTAGGATACGAATGAAGATTTTGCAAGTGATGCTGAGTAGGCCAATGTAATAAACTTTTACAATCAGAGGCCAAGGAATGATCCATATCAAACACCTATAATCCTGGTTGGAGGAATTATCCTAATTTCCCTTGGAATAATGAAAGAAATCAAAATCAAACTGGAACCTCATTTCAATCTTAACAGAAAAAGCCTATCCTTGAAGAAACACTGTAGAATTTCATGCAAGCAACAAAAATCAAGCTCCAGAATCATCTAGCTAAATTCTAAAACATTGATTCTAGGTTCCACAACATTGAGGCATCCATGAAAAAGATGGAAACTCAGTTAGGGCAAATTTTAGAACTAGTACAAGGACATAGACCTGGAAAGTTGCCTAGCCAACCAAACTAAGCCAAAGAAATTGCAGCGGAATGAAGTGTGGAAAATTTGTAGAAAAAGGGAGTTCATCTTGCCTAGATGTTAAATACAGCACTTCTTGGGAGGCAACCCAAGTTTTTTATTTTTCATTCTTTTCAATTTGTTAGACGTAGTGATGTTTTTGCTTTATTAAAGTAGGCTAGTACATTACACCTAGAGATAGTTCTATGGGCTTCCCACCTCCACCTACACTTCCTGATATGCTAGATCAAGATTCAAGTTGGGCGCAAGATGATAGCTCTGATGAGTAATCCATTTCAGGGAAGTCCTTATTTTCTAATGCTTTGTTCACATTAAGGACAATGTTGTGTTTATGTTGGGGGATGTTTAGCATTTTATTTGTGTTTAGTGATGCTTTTGTCTAAGTTTGGGTTTTTTTTGTAGTTTATTCAGTTGTGTGTCATGTGTTTAGTTGGAGTTGCTTATGTGTTATGTTAAATTTTTATTTTTGACTTAGCTAAAGAGCAACTATGTTAATATGCTGAAACTGAATAGGATGGATTCTCTCTTGATGATCAGTAACTTATGCTGAGTTTTTGATTACCATTGCACATGATTTAGAAGAAAGAATAGAATCTACCTTGTGATTTAATAATTTTTATGATAAGTCTTTCTCTTTCATGATTGATGAAAATTTTAGAATGCACATTATGTCATGATCATGCAAAGTGTATGCGGATTAATTGATAGTGTTGTAAATTCAGTGCCTTATGTTGGTTGACACTAGAATTCTAAAACTTGTTTGATTATCCCTCAAGATGAAATCCTAGATAACGTATTTACATGGAAATGATTTAGGCATTCTTTGATCAGTTTGAGCCTTTTCAGCTAACCTAGTACATTCATGTTACTAGAGTTCCCATTGAGCTTGATGAAAGAATGACATGTGCAAAGCATTTGAAAAATCACCATTTGATTTTTCTTGTTGAGCCTCATTATCCAAACCTATTTCACCTGAAAAACCATGTGTTGCCTATTAAGAGACATATTTTATGCTTATGGTTGTTTGATAGGTATGAATGAAGCAAAATAAGATAAGTTTGGGGGTGTTAAAAAGAAGTATGTCATGATAAAGATAAAGAAAAAGGGACAAAAAAAAGGTTAAGGAAATATGTTTTAATTGGGGGGATCACATTCCATAAACTCAAAAGAAAACAAGTTTAGGGGTGTGACAGTAATACAACCCACAATTGGGGGGATCACATCCCAATGAAATTGACAAAAAATAATTTTGGGAGTGTGATAGTAATAAAGCCCATAATAATCAAAATAAAGTAGAGAAAACCCCAAACAAAAAGTTAAGAGGGTGAACATTTATGTGCAAGTCAGTTATGATCTCTTATTTTGTGAATCCTTATTCCTTTTCTTTGTTACTCAAACCTATGGCCTCATTACAAGCTTAACAAAGACCTATTGATCCAAGTGAACATAGTTATCTACATTAGTGGAGAGGGATTATGAAAAGCAAGCTTATGGAGTGCTATGTGAAGATCATTAGAACCACTAATTTGTACACTGTTGACTAAAAAGTGTGCATATAGCATGTAATTAACATTACACACACACATTTTCACTTCATGAAAGGATTGATGAAGCACGAGTTTCATGAGATTACTTGGTAGGTGTCTTGAATGATTTTTGAATTAGGTGTACATGTGTAATTTGTCTAGCATGCTAATGATTGATTGAGAGAATTTATCCTAACTGACTATGGGTTTTAATTTTTAGTTTACTCAAGGATGAGCAAATAAGTAAGTTTGGAGGTATTTGATGAGTCAATTTCATACACATATATTATACATGTTTTAGCTTATTTATTTGCAAATCCTTATCTTTTTTAGATGAATCTAATGCTTATTTGTTGGATTTTATCAGGTGCTTAGAAGATGGAAAAAGAATGAAAAATAAGAGAAAAAGGTTGGTAGAGAAGAAACTTCAAAGATGGCACAAACAAAGCAAACAAAGCAAGAAGGACCAAGCAGTGGGCTGACGCCCTTACCGGACCACCACTGGCTAGTAGAGAGTCAGTGCTGTCGGCGCCCGAGATGGACCACTTTGCGGACTTTTCTGCAATTGAGTATTTTCATTGGATTTTTAAGGAAAAACTTAGGGTTTTTGAAGGGTTCTTCGAATTCCATTTTTCAGAGTTTTTCTCTAAGGTTTAGAGCCATTTTCCAGGAGATTTCTTATGGAGAAGAAGAAGGGATTGCAAGTAAGAAAGAAGAAAGAGAGAAGATGTTCTTCATTATTATCATCCTGTCTTCGAGGATTATTCATTTACTCTTATGAACTAAATCCCTTTTTCTAGGGCAAAGATGTAGCCCTTTTTGATACTCTTTATTATGGATTATTGGATATTATTAATGCTAGATGATCTTATTTCTTCATGATGTTATTTGCAATGATTTAATTTATTTTATTGCTTGATCACAAATATTATGAGTTTGATTATTTATCAAAGCATGGTTAAGGTACACATCATATGCAAAACCATGAGCTCCCTTGAATGAGAAGGATAAATGGTTAAGGTACACATCATATGCTAAACCATTTTATTCAAGTTCTTATGTTATTGAACTTAATGACTTTTCACCTCAATTTTACTAAACATCATAGGTAATTGGAACAAGTGAAAGCACTGGACTTGAACCCGCACATCAAATGGTAATAATCTTATGTTTGAAAGAACCAACCTAAGTGAGGCATTAAATTCAACATTCATTGGCAAAGAGTTATCACCTTGTGGTGAAATCGGAACCCTAGACTTCTTTATTTTATTAATATCTCTGCATTATCCTTAGCTATTTATTTACTTTTATTCAATTAAGTTTCTAAAATTTTATTACATCTTATTTAAAGTCTATTTAGTTTTATACTTAGTAACTAAGATTAATTAAGTTGGTTTGCCATTCTCTGTGGGATTGACCATTGCATTTGTACACTATATTACTATATGTCCATACACTTGTGAGGAATTATAATTTGAACCATCAGTGTGCCACTATGAACATCTATCTTAGTCTTGGATGTCTTTCAGAATGACCTTCCTAACAAAATAGGATTAGTTTGATCCCCATTTTGCATATCTAGCATATAAAAATCAATAAGAAAAACCAAATCATACACTTGCACAAAACCACCCTCAACTACACCTTTAGGATAAGCATTGGATATATCAGCCAATTGAGTTACAACACCAGTTTTATTCAAAGGTCCAAGTTTCAAAGAAGCATACAAAGAATATGGCATAACATTAATGGAAGCTCTTATATCTAACATGGCTTTTACAAGTCTAGTATTACCTTTCACACAGGGATAGTAAACATACTTGTATCTTTGCACTTTGTAGGGAGCTTTCTTTGAGTGACTGCGAAACCCCCTACCCTTACCTTTTCACACCCTTTAAGTTCTATTTCCTCCTTAATGTACACAGTTCTTTTAGGAATTTAACATAATGAGGTATTTTTTTAATGGCATCTAAAAGTGAAATATTTACCTCACATTTATGAAAAGTCTCATATGTATCCTTATTTTGCTAATATTTTTGAGATTCTGCTAAAGCCTAAGGAAAAGGAGATACTGGCTTATATTCTGAAAGAGGTGAAAACTTATTTTGAGTTACTTCATTGTCATTGGAGATGTTCTTGTTTGCAACAACGCCTTTATCCTTTTCTTGCTTCATTGGTGTAAGAGTTGCTTTTGTTGGAATATCAATCTCTTTAGCACTTCTTAAAATGATTACACTTGCATTTTCTCTTGGATTTACCACCACTTGAGAGGGTAATTTCCTTGAACTTTGCGCCTATAACTGACTGATTGTGGCTGCCAATTTGACTTACCTAGTTTTCCAAACTTTGAATACTACCCCTCACCTCTTGTTGAAATCATTTCGTTTCTTATTGAAATTATAAAGTATTAGTGGCAAGAGACTTAACAATATCTCCTAAAGACATACTAGAGTTAGAAGTTTATCTTGGTTGTTGTCCAGAAAAACCCCAACATATTCAATTGCTTAGTGGGCTCCTCTTGAAGAGTTGGGCACATATCAGTTGGATGCCCTACTATTGAACAAATTTCACAAGCCTTTGCTGTTTGCATATTACCTATAGCTATTCAATGAACAAGAGAAGTTAGATTGGCAATGTGCTATTTAAGAACATTTACCTCATTAACAGGCTTGGATAGAGAGTTAAGCCTAGTGCCAAACTATAGTGAATTTGCCACCAAATTTGCAATCAAGTTTATTATAACCTCAGGAGTTTTATCCACCAAAGCTCCTCCACTTGAGACATCAATCATGCTCCTATTAGTGGATAGAAAGCCCTCATAGAAATACTAGATGAGTAGTTGCTCACTAATTTGATGATGGGGGCAACATGCACATAATTTCTTGAAACGTTCCCAATATTTGTGTAGGGATTCTCTACTATGTTGTCTTACATAAATTTCTTTTCGAATGTTCACTGCCCTTGAAGCTTGGAAATATTACTCCCAAAAAAACATCTTCATCTCATTCCATATGGTAATACTTCCTGAGGATAAATAATAGCGCCAATCCTTAGCCGAATCTTTCAAAGAGAATGGAAAAGCTCTCAATTTAATTTGCTCTTCAGTCACCCCCGTGGGTTTCATACTCGTGCATACCACATAAAACTCCTTTAGATGCTTATGAGGATCTTCACCTACAAGACTATGAAAAGTAGGCAAGAGATGTATTATTCCAAATTTTAATTCAAAAGTGGTAGTAGCATCTAAAATAAGAAACATTATACATAAGGGTTGTCGATTCAAATCAGAGGCAGCAAGCACTTTAAAAGTTTAATTTTTGGTCATGACTTCCTCCTCTTCCAACTCAAAATCATGGACAAATAGGGAATCAATAGGTGAATTGTTCTCTTCAAAAATTCTCCAAGCTTCACTCCTTAACCTATGCAAAGTTCTTTGTATTTCTGGTTCGTACTGCAAATCTCTTTGATTAGAAGATTGAGTCACAATTATAAAAAATCAAGGGAACTCTAATAAACCATAAAAACAAATCAGGAAAAATTCAAATTTTTTATTCAAAGATTTCAAAAATAAAATAAATATCACAAGAGCATAAAAATCAATTAGAATTACTCCTCAGCAATGATGCCAAAAATTTAATGTGTTGTTGCAGGCAACCAAATTTAAACGTTATACTCAAAGAAAAATTACCTATAGTAGAGCGAATAAGGGTTAATCCCATGGAGAGTATCTAGTTTAGTTTCATGTGAAGTGAATGAGAATAGAGGATTTGAGGAATTAACTCAAGCATAATTGAAATTTAAATATCAAAATCAATTAAGAAGCAAACCTTGGTCCACGTCAATGTCCACCATTAGAATTGTACAACTGATCATTGATGCAAATATAATTCAATTCATGCTTTAAATATTCACCATTGAAATTAATTTTCCCATATCTCCTTCATCATACTTAATTAGAAACAAGCAATATAATTAACCATAACTACTAAACAACCCAAGACAAGTGCTAAAGGTTTAATCTTGTAGCAGTTTTAAGAATTATAGAGATTAGTGAAGCTAAACAACACAAGCATAAGTGGTTGCATTTAATTTAATCGAATATTCTTCTTAAGATTTAATAACTTCTAACATAGCAAATCATAAAATCTTAGTTGCTTCACAAATTAAAGAGATCAAAAAATTATAGATTTGATATCTAATTTAGCAATAGATTATAGCGAATAATAAACTAGTAGACTTCCTCGTGATTAAATGCAATAATCATAAAAATAATCATAGAAGAACATTCAACACTCAAAAGTATAAATTAAATAATGAAAATAATTTAAACCTCACAGTTTATTTATTCTAAGGCTTCTGTTTCCTTTGAACAAGTATAAAAATCTAGCCACATAGGGCCATGAAAACTTAAAGAATGAAAATAGAGATGAATTCCCACTACTTAAAACTCTGTTTCTTACATTTTTCCCTCCTTAAATAACCCAAATTAGGGTTATTTTGCATATACTTATGGCTTCCAATGGTACCATTGTGTAAGACACACAAACTACCAATTATGAGACACCTCCATCTACACACACTGGTGTCGCGGCGCCGAAAGTTTCTGCCCACCGACCGTTTTTCTCCCATTGCACTTGTGCTACGGTGCCATATTTTGTTGGCTGTTTTCTCTCTAATTTAGCCACTTTCTCCACTTGATTGTCCTTGATGCAGTCTTTATCCCTCAAAACTGAAAAACATGAAAGTTGTAGAGATTTTTCTTATTTTTCAATAGTATCTTGAATCATCTCAATTGGAGGTCGGATGAGAGAGTTATGCCTAGATTATGAAGGGATGCTGAAGCTAT
>JAYJMB010000720.1:0-17646 GCA_036873735.1 Pouteria campechiana | reverse complement strand
TTAATCATTTATCTTTCTTTTAGTTATGTGTTTTTTAGGCATTCTTAGTTTTAGATTATTTATTGTTTGAATGTTATTTTTCATACTTCTTTATTATCTTAGAAATTTTACTTAATATTTTTCAAAGTATTATTTATCCTAGTGTTAACTCTATATTCTCCCATGTATATACATAAATAATCAAAGTATATATATATACAAACTACTCTATAAATGAATCTTTATCTCTATAATTCTTCATTTAGTTAATCAATAAAAAATTTAAGTGTAGCATTTAGTTTCTATAGATGGAATGTAAGAATGAATGAATAAGTAGACCTAGTCAAGTATAGTTTTAAAGTTTAATTCTTAATCAAAATACAAATTAAGTTTTATAGAAAAAAATTCTAACTATGAACTCTATTTCTCATAAAAGTTTAGAGAATTAGCTTTGATTTCTATAAATGAATATGTACAAATGACTAATCAAAATTCAAAAAGGCAGTGTAAGAATGTAAATCTAATTTTACAAGAATGTAATTAATCAGTGGAATTGAATGTGAGTGTTAAATTAAAATCATGTACATAGACAAGATAGTAAATGGAAAGACTGAATATAAATACTTTATGAAAAAAATGGATTGAAAGAAATGCGCAAGTGAATATTTCAAAAGTTCAGATAATGACACTTCCATAAGAGCTTTTGAGTTTGAGTGTCATCCTGGCTTATGCAAATACAAAAAATTTTCATAGATGAAAATTATTTGGCTATAGAGATGTTTCCAATCTCCTTTTCCATTATATATAGTTTAATCTATCAAAAATTTGGAAATGGAAGATGTACTACTCTTTGAAGAACACAGAGTATGACAATGTTGGTTAAGCCAAATGGAACACTGGAATTGTTTATCTAGCCCAGTCTAATACCACTTGTAGAGTCCCATAGGATGGCTTAACTCAAGTGGAGATGGGTGAATTGGGCAAATAAAAAGTACATTACTTAATCCTTGTTGTATCATTTTCCTCTTTTCGTGCTTATGTGTGGTGTGGCGTAAGATGAATAATAGAAATAATAAAGTGCATGAAGAATAAAATAAATGAATAAACACACACATATAGACAAGATGATTTTATAGTGGTTCAGGACCCCATCCCTACTTCCACTCTTCTAAGGATACCAACTCATTATACCTTGTGTTCCACTATACTCCGTACAATGGAATACATAAGTGTCCTTGACACTTCTTCTGAATTCTAACTCCAGGGGGCATAAGTAAATATCCCCGACACTCTTCTAGTTTTACAAGCTCACTAGGAAACTCACCCATTTCAAAGATCACAAGCAAACTTAGTGATTTACCATGCTCACTACCAACTCACTGGTTTTAAAGCTCACCAGCAAATTTGATGGTTTCCAAAAATCACTAACAACTCATTACAATGTGGTTTATCAAGTTTACCATAAATTCTCTAGTTTTAGATTAATGAGAAAACTATTACAAATTTAAGCACAGGGGAAGATATGATTTCTTTCTCAACTCTATCAATTACATAAAAATCTTCCCAAAATGTAGATATAATGGCCATGATGATTAGCATATTGAAGCTCATGAAAGATAGATGATGGTTTAAGTTCTTGGCCATGGATGGAAGGATTTGCATATACTTAGGCCCATTAGAATGGGTTTCTTCACCACCTTTGAATCATCCCGCTTCTTCTTCTTAAATAGTTTCTTCAAAATCTTGACCATTGGAGAAGATGGGATCCGTTGAATGTAGAAACGAGATCAGTGTTGAAGGAATAAGACCAATCGGGTTTTCTGCCATTGAAGTCCAAGTCTTTCTGATTTGTCTCGAGCTGCTGCATCATCGTTCAAAGAGGAGTATGAGCTATGTAAAAAGGTATCCTCATTTGACTCATCATAGCTTTGAAAGTCTTATAGTGCAGTTTATTGCTGAAAATGGTGGCTGGTATGAGTCTACATAATGACAGCATGAGTACAGATGTCATTTGTATGCTAGTCACATAAATTGAGTTTTTGTCTGACAAGTCACGGTCTCCCTTAGTCAGCATTTGTCTACCATAAGTTGCAAACAAATTCTTCATAAGTTTGTATGTTAGTTGAACTTCCATAAGAATTATTTTGTCTGTTACAAGTAGCAAGTGAACTTTGAATGGCGCAGATGAGGTTAAATTGACTGATAAACAAACTCATCTTTGTTTGTCTCATTTCCTCTAGGAGATTTGTCTAATGATCGATCCTTCATGTATGAGTTTTGTCTGGTGTAGGTAATAATTCATTTCCGAATGGTGCTAATGAAGATAGACTAATTGATTGACAAGCATCTCCTTCTATACAAACAGACAAAGTGGGAAGTGCTTCCTTTGTTCTTCATCGTCTATTGGAGGTGACAGACGAAGTTTGCTCAGTCTTGCATTAACAAACGAAGTTTGATTTTCTTCTTTTATTCCTTGTTGTTTGTTGAAGGTGCCAGACGAAGCTAACTTTAACTTGCTCGAACAGACGAAGTGTGGCATTCATCTAGTATAAGCAATAGATGAATTTTGTTCTGCTTTATCTTAGATAGAATACATTGCACATCGCATTTGTCCATTGTAAGTTGTAGGTGATTGTACTTTTGTCTATTGAAACCCATTTCAACCCAAGCAGTGGTTTATTTGTTCAGCTTTGTCTATCCTCACTGTGCAGCTTCTACTTCATCTTCTACTTTGTCTATCGTGAGTAACAGATAAAATTTTGATCTGCCAACGAAGTGAAGTTCTTCAATTATTCTGCACATTTCGAGTAATAGAAGGGGTTTGTTGTTACAACTTACTTGGTTATTCAATCTTGATTTTTCTGTCTTGGCCAACTGAAGTTGCACTCCCTTCTTTGTTTATATTGCCTTTCAGTCCTCTAACTAATCCAATCTTCTTACTTTGTGTATGGTTGTTTGGGCAGTAACTTCTTTGTCTTTCTTCATTTTTCTACCAAGTCATTAAGTTACTTCTTCATCCTTACACTTTATCTTGGACAAACTTTGATCAGATCAAGTATATGTGGTCCGAATTTCTCGAATGCAATTTAAGCTCTGTGGTCATGGCTTCTTCTTTAACTTCTTGTTTTGCATTTGTCTATTGAAATTTTCTCCTAAAGGTTGACAAATAACGCAAGCTCGTTGTAGCTCACTTTTGAAGCCTTGTTTATCTTCTATTGCTTTTGTTCATGGAAGCTTTTTTTAAACAACTATAAACTTTCTTTGTTACTTGTCTTATGCTTTCTTCTTTTTCTTCTTCTTCCACTATCTTCATCAGTTTAGCTCTTTTGGAACATAGTAGATAGCTGTGGCAGTTTATTACAAATGATCATTTTGCTGCACTAGCTACATTGTTAGCTTTCATATATATAATATCAGAATGTATTTTATCCTCATGTGATTGTAGTATATTGTAAAGCAAGGATAATATACATTTTCATTGAATGCATAATATAAAAGCTTAATTAATTATGGTGCTTAATATGATTTAGCAAATTTATATAGTAAAGATTAATTTATAATTTGCACACTATAAAGTGAAGATTGTATGCTTGTTTATAAACATTCATGATTAAGTGTTTATGTTAATTAATTATATTTAATTCATAATCATACATATAATTGTGAGAGATTTAAGTATACAAGTTTCTTTTCTTTAATATAAGTTTTATTTTTATCAAAATCATATATAATAATATTGACACTCAACCGTCCCCCCGTCTTGACTACCTTAGGATGGGACCAACACTTATTTCATTCATTGTGTTTATTATAGTCATCAAATTTATTTCATTGCTTAATCACCAATTCTAAGAATTAAGTTAATTATCTGAGAACATGGTTATGGTACACGGCTTATGGTAAACCATGTTAGCGTTCTCTTGAATGATTGAATAGATGGTTATGGTAGACTCCTTATTCTAAGCCAATCTATTTAGTAATTGGCTGGATGAAAATACTTGATTTAAACCCACATGCCTAATAGTAATAATCATACATTGGATAGAATGAACCTAAGATATAAGTTGAATCCAATGTCCCAATGACATAGGATATTTGTGAGAGGTGAAATCGAATTCTTAAACTCTTGCAACCTTGAAATCTCTTTTATAATACTAATTGTGTTTGTTCTCTTATTTAAATTTATAAAGTTGATTCACTTAGTTTAATTCTCATCTTATTGATTTAGGACTATTTTAGTTTAGTAACTAGAAATAATTGAATTAATTTGATCAATTCTCTATGGGATCGACCCTTGTATTTGAACGCTATACTATTGTAGACTCATGTGCTTACAAGGAATTGGAATTTTACCATCATAGTCCTTGAACAATTTCAATCGCTTGTAGGAGTGACTATAACCATAGTCATAAGCCAGAGGTTCCATCTGAGACCACTTGTGAGTAACACCTAAAGTGTACTCAGTACCACAACTGCCTATGATCTGCTTACCATCACTCAGTAGCATGGGTTTTGAAGAATGCCTGGGTTCCAACCACGACTGGTTTCCCATATCGCCTAGAGTGCAATCGAATACCATAACTGCCTATGGTACTACCTTGAATAGTTGAAACATCGAACATTGCAAAGCCATGTATTGCTGCCCAATCATTTCTAAAGGTCAAGATTTTGAGAGATCTATTTAAGAAGAAATATGAAAATGTTTTAAGGCTGTTAATTAAGCTTAAAACTTCAACAAATCTTTGCGACCCAAGTCTAAGCACTTAAACTTCATTATTTTCATTCTAGAGCATTATTCTTCACATTCTTACTCAAGGCATTCTTCATCAACACTAAGGGAAGACCCTTTGCAACGAAGTGAGTTACTCAAGGATCTCAAAGGCTTCCTCAGTGCTCATATTGATACAATAGTAAAAGTACAATTTCTTATTTCTTGGTTACATTTGTGTATTCCTAAAGTTGGTATAAGAGACTAACCTTAATCAGAATAAGCTTGATTGTTGGAGTGTGTTTCATAATCAACTTAATGAATTATGTTTAAGCCCTCTTGAGCCGGAATCAAGAAGAGCAACTTGATTATTATAGAGTATCTCATAATTAATTACTAAATTGATTATTACCCTTAGAGCTGAAATCTAGAAGAGTACAATGGCACTAATTGTATTCCTTATAGTGAGATAATAGGGCCCAAGACATAAGGAGTGCAGAGTAGAGTAGGGAGGTTGTTCCAAACCACTATACATCATGTCTCTTGTGTGTGATTGATGTATTTTCTTGCTCTTTACTTTACATTATTTATTCACAGCAAATTACAGAAGCACACAATAAGAGGGACTTTTAATTAATAGGGGTTGAGTAAGAAAATTTTATAAACCCCAATTTACCCCCTCCTCTTGGGTTAAGCCAAGTTTATGGTTCAACACAATTGTTGGTCCCTTTATAAATGGTCGCTCAAGGGAAGGGGGATGAATTGAGCTTTAAAAACTTTTTAAGTTCACTGAAAGAAAGATGAATAGAAAGATAAAAGCATAATGCACTATATTTTTATAGTGGTTTGGTCCAAGTTGGGATTCTACTCCACTTATTTAAGACCGTTTCCCTTTACTATCTTAGGTTCCACTAATCCAAAACTTTCCAACAATATAGTTAATTTTCTAGAGCTCATCAATAAACTCCTTACAAACACTGCAAGTCTCATAAGTTACAAAAATCAAATTCCACACTACAAGCCCCTTGGTTGTAAAAACAAAGTAAATAGAAAAACGTTTACAAAAATATACCTTTTATCTAGGCACTGTTGTACAGAATATAAGACAAATAATAAGCATAAGCAATAAACCGCAAAGTTACAAACTTCCTTGTCATTGGTATAGATGTAGCTTTGAGCTTGAATGGCCATAAAATGACTAACTTCTTCTTTCGGCGTCTTGATCTTCTATTTATAACCCTTGGCAATGATTAGAGCAATTAGCTGTGCTTGTTGAGTTTTTGACCATTTTAGATAAATTGCAAACTACTCAACCAAAACTGATAATGGCGACTTTAGACCTCAAAAATTGAGGTTCAGACCTCTGAAGCTAGGGTGAACCTATCAATGATCGTTGCAACATTAAATATAGATCTCTAAGAGAGATCTTCTTTCCTTTGAATGCTATTGGGTGAGGATACTTCCGTCTAGTGATTTCTTCAGGCCTCTGAAGATCGAGGAATATCATTGAAAGCTTCCTCCAAATGTCTGACAATTCCAACTACTAGTAATGGTTATTTTTCTAGATCTCTAAAGGTTAAGTTGTCCTCTATAGACACCTTTGAAAAGTAGATTTGACTTAGACATTTTTTAGAGTGTTCTTGAGGCCTCTGTAGAGAAAATGACTACTTTGAGCTATCTTTTGATCTTAAAAAACTTTGGTTTTTCTTTGCATTTACATGTTTTCTTCCTTTTTTAGTGTTTCTGTGATATGTATGAGTTGGTAAATAGTGTCCTTAGATCTCATATCACTTTGAACTTAGTTTCCTTATGTAGTTTTTTAGTTTTATTATTTTAGTTCTACAACAATTAAAAATGAATTTATTAGTACTCAATTTTCTCACTCACATGTTTATTCACCATCAAAACTTAGTTATTAAAACTTATTCATTATCAAAATCTAGCTAATTATTAGGGTTAGTCTTAACATCTCATGCATATCCATCATGAAAATGAGATGATCATACACACTATGCTTTGAGTTCATCTTATAATTCATAAAGTTTGATAGTGTATTCATTAGGGTCTTCAACAATTATTTATTCATAGTTACTACAAGCAATACTAATGATGAAGCATGTTATATTAATTAAAAAAACATGTTATATATCAAAGCATGTATAAAAAGATCTCAGACACAAAACCAAATACTTTCATGGATTTGGAACACCCAAAAACATAATGATTGACTATATATTTATCTAAATCAGAGTTCATGAAAAGAAAATATAGAAAAATTAAAAAAGGATAAACTAGGAGCTGCCATCCTACTGGCCCAGAGTGGACCTGGGTGCTATGTCGCTAGTGTTGGGCTTAGTGCCTGGGCCTAGCACACTAGATCTTGTTCACTGGCTTGCACACTTTTCGTTGCTGGCATCCATTTGCCACTAGCGCTAGTGTTAGGCTTAGCTCACTGGGCGCTAGGCCTTGCCTGTAGCCAACTTATGTGCCAGACTCCAGTGCTAAACTTCCTGGCTCCATCCTACAACTAGGCTCAAGGCAACAGGCCTAGGCCCAGGGATCAGGCGGTAGTGAGCTATGACCTGGCCCAACTGTACTTTCTTCCCCAATGGTATCTAACGACATCCAACCGTCAAATGCTCTTCCTTTTTTCATCTTATGAAAAAAGGACATGCACACAACATTCCATACTCAAAAATATTCCAGAAAAAATCATACATCATAACATTGTTTCTATAGAAACCCATTAATATTTATCAATCCATAAAAATTTAATTAATTTTTTATTTGCATAAAAAATATACGAATCTCATTAAAATTCTATAAAATTAAATTGTGTAGAAGGCAATTCAATTCATTCAATTTTGAATGAATTCAAATTGCTAGGAGCCCATCTGCAACTTTACACAATTCAATTTGGAATGAATCCAAATTGCTGGATTGCAATTTTATACAATTTAATCTAATTCAATTTAAAATGAATCCAAATTGTTGAGATTCCATTGCAACTTCACACAATTGAACTAAATTCAATTCTACCATTCTAAAACTCTTTCAACAAATTGCACAATTATAATTTAGGCATATAGCATTCAAAATAAATTTATTAAATATGAAAATAAGCCATAATCACAGATTGCTTGGCTCTGATGTCAATGAAGTAAACAAATTAATCCGTTACCTATGTTAATTAAGCTAAAAAATGGAAGTGGATGAAGTTAACTGTGGTTTGAACTCATCTTCTTCTTAGACTCCCAAATCACCGGATATTGGAAAATCATGCCTCTCCCACAACTCTTAATGCCTCAGAAATTTGAATGTAGAGATAGATTTTGGCAATGGTTGATTGCTTAAACTGATTACCCATAGCATCCATATTTTTGTAATAAGTTGTCGGTTGTGGGAGTGGTGAGTCTGCAGCAACGTCGAACGTGCCCGTGAAGCTTGCAAGCATGTTCCCATGCCCGTATGCACCCACGTCCGCACACACTCATTATCGACAGATGTTTTACCACACACACTCATTATGGGTAGATGTTTTACACCAACATAAATGATATTTAATTTTTTTTCAATGATTTAAATTAATTCTTAAAGAATAATTGAAGCCTACTTTGATTGAGACTGGAGATTCACTTTGTGATCTATTCTTGGGTTTCATCTTTTAGCTCAACTTGACTCGACGGGTCAAGAATGATGTCTTGACCCTGCCTAAAATTTGGGTTGGGATTATTTGGGTTTGAGTTGACCTAGACCTAATTTGCACCCCTAGATTTGGTTGAGGGATAGGCAACACTATTCAACCTAACAAGATTTTATATATTTCTAAATTATGTAAGTTAACTTTTGGCCTCCACATGCTTACCTATTGTCAGCTCATTTTTTCCTTGTACTTTAATATTGAAAATAAAATTTTAAATTTTTTATGTTATACTATGAAATATTTATTTAAAAAATTATTACAATTAGAATTATTAACTTGGTTTTTCAATTCCAATCATGATTCTGAATTAAACCTAATTTTCTAAGAGTTGGATTAAGGTTAGTTTAGGATTTTAAAAATAGAAATAGGGTTAAGTTTGTTTCAAAATTCTTTTAAATTAATCGATCCCCTTTACACCTCTACAGCACAACATTGGCACGTAATGCAATTTTAACCAACCAAATGAAAGAAAATAGAGTAATTATAGCCACTCTAAAAAGTCTATGCCTATCCGTATTGAATGAAGAACAGGAAAACAACTACTTGATTAGAATGTTTAAGATTTAACTCTTAATCTGATATCTTATGGTTGCAAAAATGTATTAATTAACAGAACTGTTTGAAGCAGTGGGCTCATAGCTTCGAAACCTCCCACAAGTAGGGTTGGACTTGAGGTTTCATGGATGCCACTGGAAAATCCATTACTTGCGTGAGTATGATTTACGTGCTTATTCAAGAATGCGTGCATAGGATCGCATCCACGACTTTGCATGTGAGATCAAACCAAGTCATCCTAGAGATTGAAAACAAGAAAAATGAATACATGGTCCTAGTTCATGGTGAAATCTCAAATTTTTGCGTATCATAATATTTCTATTAGACCCTAATCATCATTATGCTTTTTCCAGCACAATTTTTTATGATACTAAAAATTACCCTAATTGAATTAAAAACTTCCTATATTATTCAAAGATATTTTTTTTAGACCGACTTATGTTTACAATTGAAATAAATTTTGATATACTGACGACTAGTTGAATAGTTCTATGCATAGTGGTCGTACTGGATTTTATTAAAATTTGATAGTTTGTAAAAAAAAAAGAAAGAAATATATTGAGCTGCAACCCTAGCTATTGAATCATTTCTCAAAAATGAAACCACCGTTCTCTAGAGATGGCCAAGTACGGCACTCAGCCCAATGGGCATGAAACTAGGGGACTTATATTTTTTTATCAATAAAGTTCAAATTATTTATTTTTTCTATATTCTAAATTTAATATTAGGATGAGAATACTCAACAATAGTTATTAGCATGGGCTATAATGGAAGCGTAAGAATATATATACTTTCGAAACTTATGCTGCACATGGGTTCTGCGTTTCATATCCTATTCCACTTTTGAGATGTAGCCTAGTGCTACTTGATCTTCTACAATAATTTTTAATATAAGGCAACACTCATCATGTCGAAACCGCATGTGTGGAATCCTAGTATAGTATTAAATTATTCCTATTTTAGATATAAGTTTACAAAAATGAACAATCAACTATCATTGCAATGGTAGTGTTGAAAATCGAACAAGAACAAAACCAAAAAGGACAGAGATTTACGTAGTTCAACCAAATGATGTACTCCACGATGGATTCCCACTTTCATGTTTCTTGGATCTTTATGTTTCACTATTTATAAGCCTTGAGTAGATTAATCCAGGGAATTCAAAATCTTTCCAAACATATGACAAGTATTACAGAGATATTGCATGAGTCTCACTTCAATATTAGAATGTATGCATCAACACTCCCCTTCAAGTTAGTTTGAAGATATCTATTGAACCCAACTTGGACAATATTTATTCAAACTGTCCTTTGTCAAGACTTTAGTAAAATATTTGTTGGTCCCTTTATAGTGGCACTACCCAGGAGGGGAGGGATAAATTATGGCTATAAAAATTTAAAGAAAAACCCTTTTTGAAAAATTAAAACCCACTTTGCAGTTCAATAAATTTAATAATGCAAATATGAAAATTAACCACAAAGTAGACACAAAATTTTATAGTGTTTCAAGACACCTCTACTCCACTCTTTAAAGCACTCTCTTTAGTGACTTGGGTTCCACTAATTTAATGGGATACAATACAACTTAGTGCACACAATACTCTTCTTGATTCCAGCTTAAGGGGGCATAAAACAATTAGTAAATTGATTGTGAACCATGCTTAGGAACTTACTTATCTTTTCATACCAAGCTCTTGGAGCTTGTCTTAGTCCATATAATGCTCTAGTAAGTTTATAAACATGATTTGGTTGATCATCTATTTCAAATTCAGGAGGTTGCTCTAACATACTTTCTCATTGAGACATCCATTAAGGAATGCACTTTTCACATCCAATTGGAATACTTTGAAGTTCATATGGGATGCAAATGTAAGTTACATCCTTATGGCTACTAATCTTGCCATAGAGGCATAGGATTCTTCAAAGTCAATTCTCTCTTTTTGAGAATACCTCTTAGTAACTAATCTTGATTTTTTTTGTTTTAACTAGTCCGCTTTCATTCAATATTTTCCAAATAACCTATTTGGTTCCAATTATGTCAATGTGCTTAGGTCTTAGAACTTTGTTTCTCTCAAAGTAGTTTGGCTCCTCTTGCATGGCAATAATCCAATTTTCATCATTGAGGTCATAGTCAATGTAACTGGGCTCAATGTTAGAAATAAATGCAAAATACCCAAAAATGTTCTGAATGGATCTTATTGTTCTAACTCCATCATAGATATCACCAATGATTTGGTCTCTGGATAGGTATGCATGAACTTTAAGTCAGTTGGGTGTTGGAATTGAACATTACCTTCACTTACCTCCCCCTCATTATCTGAATATTGCTTATCATTTTGTCTTGAGGTTCTTTTCCTCCCTAGTTTTTCTAGATGTTGCTTGTTTAATTTTCTTGTGATTTCATCTACATCCCTACCATCTTCCTTCCTCGAGGTTAATCCAAATTCATTAAATGTAATACGCACAGACTCTTCTACTACTTTAGTTTTCTTTTCGAAAATGTTAAATGCTTTACTATTTGAAGAGTAACCAAGGAAGATAGCCTTATCAATTTTTGGATCATACTTCCCAAGGTTATTCTTTCTATTGTTTAGCACATAACATATACAACCAAATGAATGAAAATATGAAATATTGGGTTTTCTACCCTTCTAAAGTTCATAAGGAGTTTTCTTTAAAATAGCTCTAAGGTAAACTCTATTTAACACATGGCAAGTTATGTTAACTTTTTCTCCCAAGAATCTCTTGGACAATTTACTTTCATTTAATATGGTGCTTACTATTTCTTAAATTATCTGTAGGTTATGAAAAGTCAGACTGACAATGGCCAAATGAATGGGTGGTTTGAAAGTTGAATAATCCATTTGCAAAACAGATTTGCTTGTTGAATTTTGAAACTAGAGTGGGCCCCATGACTGTGCAGATTTACCACCCAATGGATGCAACCTTTCTAATCATTTTTAACTTATAGGTCATATAGACAAGAAGATTGGTGGAAAGAAAGAACGTTGCCTGGAATGCTTGGGCATACAGTGGGCATTGCAAGGCACAGGGCACATGTCTAATGTTCAAACCACATTTTGTACTGGCCACTTCTTTGACATCAGATTGTGTGGTCAAATGGATGGAAAGCCTACGTCTTCTAGCTACACGGGTAGTCATGAGTGCCAAGACCTCTGAAATGCGGAGAATAGAAATAGCATCTTCTCTCTACATTACATGAGTAGTCAAGCTCAAAACATCTGGTATGTGAATGGCTAATGTTGGAAAACCTTCCCCTAATGCTGCTAGCAATGCTCGTAGTTAAAGCTAGTGCTTTCGCTTTCTCCATTTGAAACATGTGGTCTGTCTGAAGGTAGTTAAAGAAGGTGGAGGGGGGCACCTAGGCAGGCTTCTCCAAATAGGGGTGCGTAGTCAAAGCCATTTCTACACTGTCAGAAACGTAGTCGGGCGGAAGGCTTGCATAGTCGAAATGTAAATAGCAGCAACTTCTCTCTCCATGTTTTGAAAATAACCAATGTTGCAGATACATGTGATTAGGTAAAAAACATGCAATTAGATGTTGCAGCAGTTGGTTAGAGTGTTGTTGAGAAAGGAGGCTTCACTAGCGTAGTTGAAGGCAGAAAATTACCAGTGAGTGTAGGCCAAGGCAGGAACAAGCTTGCATTGTAAATAGCGCATGAGCAAGTGTAGATGACGTGGAAAGATCGGCAAAAGCTACACACTAAAAAAAATAATCAAACTGCCTATCTACGCTCCCAACACTCGTAGTTAGGATGGAAAGTAGCAACCAGGAGCATAGGTAATGTCAGCAATCCAATAATGAGTGTAGTCAGGCAAGACACATGAACAGGCTTTCCCCGAATAAAAGGAGCATAATTAAGCTTTACAAAAGCATGCAATGGCTAAGTAGGCAAAGATAAAAGCCACAACGCGCATAGGCAGCATTGAAAATCCACGGGAAGCGTAGGCAATGTGGAAAAATCCATAGGCAGCATAGTTGAAATGCAAACCACTCAAGAGCGTGCAATTCAACTAGTCTGTTACTAAAGGCATTTGCATACATTAAGATTTTAAATTAAAATGGTCTTGCGATGGGAATCATGTGAAAATCTAGTGCCTACCTTGTGGGGCCCACCTAATATATGCAACACAATTATTAAAATCCAAACTAAATTATGAGTCTGAAACGTGCAGATTGACGCAAATTCAAGATGATATCCATGCATTTCAAGTTGACAAAAATACTATGTGTGCATGGGGTTTTGAAGACATGGAATTTCGGTGAATTATCTTAAAGCCAAAGAATTTTATTACATAATGTGGCCCACTTGGATTCCCACTTGGATTAATTCATCCCTGAATTATATGGTTATGATCCAATACATGATGGAATTAAATTAGAATTTTGGGACATCACCCTAAGCCTAAATAATTATTTTTATTTAAGTGTTTTAAAATTTTAAATGGTATTTCCAATTAAATTAAATTTTTGGAAAATGCATTACAAGACATTTAAAATGGGAAAACTAGGTCGATGGTTAATGGGAAATTTCCCGAGACTGCTCCCAAAGAGCATAGTCAAAGGCAAAATTTCTTGACACAACTCCCGAGGAGCTCAATCAAAGGCAAAATTTCTTAACACTACTCCCAAGGAGTGCAGTGAGAGGCAAATCCCTGACTCTGCTCCAAAGGAATGCAGTTAAAGGTAAAATTTTCTGACTCCGCTACCAAGGAGCACAGTCAAAGGCAAATCCTTGACTTTGCTCCCAAGGAGCATAATCAGAGAAAATTCCTGACTCTGCTCCCAAGGAGCATAGTCAAAGGAAAAATTTCCTAACTCCACTCTCAACCAGCTCGGTCAAAAGCAAATCCCTAACTTCGCTCCCAGGGAGCATAGTCAAAGGCAAAATTTCTTGACTCCACTCCCATAAAACATAGTTAGAGGCAAATCTCTAACATCACTCCCAAGGAGCGTAATCAAAGACAAATCCTTACCAATGCTCCTAAGAAGCATATCTAGGAAATTTACATTTTCCACCCTAGGAGTATAGTTGGGAATTTTTTACAAGTTTTACTCAAGGTGCGTAGTTGGGAATTTTATACTCTACTCTCAAAGAGCGGATTCAAGCCCTTGGAGCTTATAAATACCCCTTCATTCTCTCATTTGAGAGAGATAATTTCTTCTAGACTGATAGCTTTGACGATTCTTTAGGGGGTAGGTACCTCCCCTGATGCCAAAGGGTTTTAACCTACTAGATATGTATTCTTCACGTGGTGGGTGCCTCCCCTTATGCTAGAGGCTTTTAGCTTAGTGAATATTTTTCTTGGTGCCTAAGGGCACTCTACCATTATCCCACCATGGTACACACGTGGGTCCCACCCATGTTGTGGTAATGATGGGTCTCACATGATTAATAGACAACAAGATGATACTGTATTGAACAGTTAAAACATACTTAAACTGACAAAATACTAATTAAACCTTGAAAATAACAGACTTGTTCTGGAAGATAACCCACGAAAATTAGGAAGACAATGACATATTCCCTACTCATTATCTCAAAGCTGATTAGGGGCTGTCATTAGCACTAAATACTATCATTAGTACTAATTATGATTAGGATTAATTAACTTAAAGTGTAATTAGACTTAATCAATGTAACCTGGATCTATGATCTCTCATAGGTTAAATGATAGAGATTGCCCTCTTTTGGTTTTTTACGGGATATTGGAAAACACGACTCATCCAGTTACCGAAAAGCCTAAGTCTAGGACTTAATTATTTAGTTAGGACTCACCGAGTCAAACCTTAGCAAACACCACTCATCCAATCATTCAAAAGCCTAAGTCTAGAATTGGGTCACCGAGTCATGACTCATCGAGTCAAACCTTAGCAAAATCATTTCAAATCAACCATACCCAGTTAACCTGATCCACTTTTCCTAAGCTTTTCATGGGTAATTAAGAGAGTTTAGCTAACTCCCATCATCCGGGTCCCACTCTTCTTCAGGTTCTCATGGGAAATTGAGAGTTCTGGTCTAAACCCAGTCATCCTAGTCCCACTCTTCCTAAGCTTCTTATGGGCAATTGAGAGAGCCGAGCTAAACCCAATCATCTTGGTCCCACTCTTCCTAAGCTTCTCATGGGTAATTGAGTGAGCTGAGCTAAATTCAGTCATCCTAGTCCGTTGTTATCCCGATCTTACTCTTCCTAAGCTTTTCCTGGGCAATTGAGAGAGCTGAAATAAACCCAATCATCGTGGTTTCACTCCTCCTAAGCTTTTCATGGGCAATTGAGAGAGCTGAGCTAAACCTAGTTAACATGACCTACTCTTTCTAAGCCTCTCATGGGCAATGTGAGAAGCTGAACCAAACTTAGGTTACCTATTTTCTTTTGATCTTTTTCAGGTTTAAATATAATAGAGATCACTCGATTTTAAGTCCTTTTGGGATATACTAATTGGGTTGCAAACCACCTAGTATCTCTATCCTTTCTTATAGTTTAAATAATAGAAATCACCTAATTTTGATTCCATCTAGGAAAACCAATTGAATCAAAACACCCATTCTTTAAGATTAACCCAAAGTCTAGCAACCCAGTCTAGAGCTGTGTCATCCTCTTTGCCCACTGGCTTAAGATGATCTCCTAAATATCAAGTCACCGTAATGTGCTCGGCGATCCTAAAGACAACACATATTTGTTTGAGAGAGTGTATTTTATTTTTGGGTCTCTTAGATGCATTGTACTTTTTCTTTTAATCAAGGGTTTTCTCCTATTGTGAAGATGTAATTAGGACCACTTGTGGTCTAGGATGTGAATATGCAATTTTCTGATATACAAAGCAAGTGTAATTAATCGATGAAATTATTATAAAATTAAAAATTGTTTGATTCATTCCATCAAATGACAAATCTTATGCTATTCAATTTTTATTTTTAGTTCCTCTTTTTGTACTTATTACATTATCCTATTATTTTTTCCACAACTCCTTTTATTGTGGAGTTCTAGGAGCTAAGAAGCTAGGGTGTATCCCTTTATCTCCACAGAAATCAACAAACTTTCTATTTTTGAATTCACCACTATGATCACTTCTTATGGATACAATTCATAATTGCTTCTCATTATGAACAAGCTTTGAAAAGGTGGAAAACATAGACTTAAAATATTAGATGGCCCAAATAGATTCATCTACTATTTCTAGTTTGCTTAGACATTTGAAGAGCTTTGCAAATTTGATCCTTTTCATATTTTAACTTTGGTAGTCCTTTCACTAGGTTTTTCTTCCATAATGACTTGATATTTGACATAGTATGTGTCCCATTCTCTTTTGCCACAACCATGGATCATCATTGACTGCAATTGGACACTTTCCTATGATTTCATTTAGATGAACCAAATAAATATTTCTATATCTTTTCCCACTAAACAATAGATCTACAATAGCATCGAATACATTGCATATATATGATTCAAACACAACTTTATGACCTCTATCACATAATTGACTAATAATTAACTGCTTGAGACCATCAACATATAAAACATCTTAGATGAATGCATTCAATAAACTATAAAATTTACCTTTACCCTTGATAAACCCTTTATCATCATTGCCAAATGCAACTGTGCCTCCATTCATTGGCTTTAGGAACTTGAAGAGGTCTTTGTTCCCACTTGTATGGCTTGAACATCTACTATCCATGAGCCAGATATTCCTTGTGGTGGCTTTAAAGCTTACCTACAATCACAATGTGAAACATTCTTTTCACCTCTTTAGTAACTAAGTGGTGGGTCCTTTTGTTAGTAAATTTGTGTGTGAAAAGAGTTTTGCACTTTCCTTGAGTTTCCATCTTAACATTGCATCTTTTCTCTACAACTTCTTTGCTTAGTAATCATATGTCTTATGTCCCTCTTTGTTGCAGAAATGACATCTACTAGAACTTATTTTTGGTGCATGATATGCTTATGGTTGTCTTATCCATGAATGTCCTATAAATCTTCTAATATGAGGGCAAATTCCTTGCTCTTCAATGAGGCTAATACTCTTTGTCCACCCATCAAACTTTTTATTTTCTTGTGGTTCATCACCACTAGATTCTTCACATCCAAGTACCTTTTTGCTTTTTTACCTAGTTAATTGTAGGAACTTAGTTATAGATTCTCCCAGGTTGAAGAATTTATATAACATGCTATTTAATATTTCTCTCTTTCTTTAAGTTTTATACTTCTTTTGTAGAGATATTTCTTTTGGCTAGTATAGCATTGACTTTGATAGTGGCATCAAAATGTCTCTTCTTTTGTGTGAATTTTTGTCCAAGTATCTCAAAATCATTGAAGAGACAAGCATATGATTGCTACAACTTATCAGGCTTATTGCATTTACTATAATCACTAGAAGAGCTTGAAGAATTAGAACTAAGTGAAACTGTCTTGTAAATGAATGAGATTATTGCTCTGTACAGGATGACCTGAGAAGGATGAAAAGGGATGGAACTGAAAGAGTGTATGGTGAATCACTTGAGGTAAGTAGTGATGAGCCAAAATATAGATGGTTCGCAATCAGTTCCCCGGCAACGGCGCCAAAAACTTGATGAGCCAAAATATAGATGGTTCGCAATCAGTTCCCCGGCAGCGGCGCCAAAAACTTGATGGTCCAAAAACTTGATGGCTCAGGTTTTAAATAACCTCGCAAGTGCACG
>JAYJMB010000719.1:0-16093 GCA_036873735.1 Pouteria campechiana | reverse complement strand
CTATTCATATATGCAATAATTGGCATCGGAGCCGATATTAAATCATGGGCATCAAAGAGAAAGAAAAACCCCCAATATGTCCACTGTCTTTCGGCATTTATTGATAAAAAAGAGCCACTAACAAAGGCACGGTTAGGTCTGCACAGCCCATGGAATTGAAAACTCGGAAAAGGAAAACGTGTTCCTCCCAAGCTCAGGAATAAAGAGAGACCATGGAGAGAGTAATTCCATCCCATCCCTTCTCAGCTAATGCAATGAAGTCTCTTGGGTGCTTCCTGATCATCATCTGGCTGCTGGTTTTGAGTGCACTTCTTCTCACTGCCCATATCCATGGCAGCCACGGACGCGTGCTAGTTGCTTCACGGACAATCTCGAATTCACTTGCAAGTCATTTTCCACAGAGGTTCGAAACAGTTGTAAGGAACGGGAGGGTAGAAGTAGGCACACCACCTACACCACACTCAAATAACCATGTTCACAAAAGAAGAGGTGGACCATACCCACCACTTTCCGGGGGAAGATAGTCATGTTAGCTAGGAAGCTATCTACACCTTGAATTCGAATCTACATGCGGCATAATCCAATAAAATAATTGAATCTTTTTTTTTCTTTTGGGAGTTTAGTGATTTCTTCTTGTTCGTATTTTCTTCATGGAAAATGGGCCTGCCACCGAACTTGAGATATTCAGCTATTCTTGATAGAGGTTAATGGCTCAGGACAAGGGATGGTGGGTTTGTTTTACTGAAATTGTATTTGTTAGTCATGGCTTTGTGGTGCAGTTTGTTTTTAATTTCCTGATTTTTATGATCAACCAAAATTTAATTTTCTTGCTTGTCAACCATTCCTGTAGCTAACTAAGTGAGGTCTATATGAATTAGTCTTCAAAATCTTTTGAACATCCTAATTAAATTTATCAAAAATGATAATATATATTAGCATCTTTTTTATAATATGATTGTAGTATATAAAGATCAGCACATGTGAGTCTCAGCTGTGACTTGGCAGAGAAATCCCCACATCTTTCCACCCCAGATGTGGTGTTGGATTAGTGCTAGAAAATTTTGGGGCCAAACTTACGGATTAATTCAATATAATAGTAAAATAATTTAATTTAATTGCCTGATGGGTCAAATTCAAAAAACAAGAAATTCATATTCCTTAAAATAACTTACCTTCTAATAACTTTACTTTTTATTTTATTACTATCTACATTTTAATTATTTTCATTTAAAAAAAATGTCAATTTCATTTTATTTCTAAGTGCCACCTTTAGTCATTCAAATTAGCAGCCACTAAAGCCATGAAGTCATGTTTGGGTCCAAGTCCACTATAGCAATCCTTCCACCACTTCCCACCACCTAACGCAATGAAAATGAAGAGGGAAAATGACGCCAATAGCGATTGAATTGAAATTCCATTAAAGAATGATTACACGAATGACATACTGCGTAGTCAAAACAGGTACTCACAAGCCAATACAGTTACATGTCGGGTTTATTCGATTAATTCAATTCAACCCCCCATCGGCAATCCTCACGATTAACAATTTAAGTAAGAAAATACAATAAGAAAACATTATTAAACTAGGGAAATTAAAAAATAAAAATTAAATTAAGATTCGATTCTTCTATTTGATATACAGTACACAGATGCTAAGCTGTAGTTCTGACTAGAGATTACCAACCACAGAAGGTGGGGGTACTCAACCTTCAATTTCCTTTTCGATGGGAATTGATATGTGGCTTCGATGGTGGGGGTCTACGAACAAACTCTTCACCCCTTCAGCTGTGATCCCAGCTTCGAACCTCAGGAGACTTGCAAGCGAATCCAACAAATATCAATATTGATATCGTACGGCATAGTAATCCATCTCGTCACAAAGGAGGTGGAGTCCCTGTTGCTCATTGGATGCATTCGAGATATTTTTTGCTTTACACCCAATGGGCCTCATAGTTTTTATCTCCGAAAGGTCCCTGTAATTATTGAAGGGTAAACTGATTTAGGCTCCATTTAATTTGGCCCCACGTTTACCAAGGGTAAAAGCACTTTCACGTGCCTAAAAGCGCTTTTGTGGATTTTTTGTAGTGTTTAGCTAGACATTCTAATTAAGCAATTCATGTCATTGTCAAAGCTAGAAAACAACATTTTTGTAGAAGAGGAAAATTTTCACTTTTTCATAGGCTTCCCACATTAACAAACTTTAGGACAGTCCTTTAAGTTATTTAAAATGTTGGAATCATTTTCTCCTACAAAATGAGATTCTATTTGTTTAGTATGTAGCTTAGATTTTATATATATATATTTCTATTCTTGTGTATATATATATATATATATAATTTTATCTTAAATGTATATTAATATTAAAAATTTTAAGTATGTTTTTTCTAAGCTAATGATGTATATTGAAAATATTTTATTACTAACACTTATTTTAAATCTCAAAGCTAGAAAGCAACATTTCTGTAGAAGAGGAAATTTTTTGCTTTTTCATAACCTTCCCACATTAACAAACTTTAGGACAGTCCTTTAAATTATTTGAAATGTTGGAATCATTTTCTCTTACAAAATGAGATTCTATCTGTTTAGCATGTAGCTTAGATTATATATATAATTTTATCTTAAATGTATATTAATATTAAAAATCTTAAGTATTTTTTTCCAAGCTAATGATATATATTGAAAATATTTTATTATTAACAATTATTTTAAATCTTACAATTTTTATATGCATATTATATTAAACTTTCATGAAATATTTCATGAAATATAATTATTTTATAATAAAATATGCATTAAAATTATGATATGTAAAATATTTAAATAATATTGTGAGTATCTTTTATTTGAAAAAGAAGTTTAATGTAAGTAAAATTGCTTTAACTAATGAGATTTCATTGTAATCCCTTGTAAAATAAAAATTATTTAAGAAAATATTAATTATATATTAAATTAAACATTATAAAAACACTACCAAGATTTTAAGTTATCACTTTGAAATAAATATATAATAAATAATATTTTATATTTTTTTAAATTATTTTTTAATATTTACTCATTCGCATAATTTTTTTGAAGATAACTAGTGATAAAGTTAAAGTATAATTTTTTTATCTTTTCTGGTCATTTGTATAATAAATATACTTTCATCATATTATAGTCAAACAGATATATAATACCAAAAGTACTTTTAAAAAATATTTTACTTAAAGTATTTTTTACTAAAGTTTTATTGTAACAACACTTTTTCAAAAGTACTTAAATTTTATAGTGTGGCTAAATGAAGCCTTATTACTGTAGGCTCTCTTCTAGCATACATTCAATATGGTGATTTTAAAGGCTTCTCAAAGCTCACCACACAATTGCCCGCTCTTGGTGTTCTATTACTTCTTATTCTATAAGGGTTGCCTAGTAGATGTAATAACCTGGAATAAATACATATTTGTCTTTTGTGCTATTGTGTAAAAAATCTGAATGTTTGACTATTAACCCTTTGACCATCCAATGTATCAAATTGACTATCCAACATATTGGATTGACTATCCAATGTGGACCAAACCGTTGACCTGTTGACAAAAAAATTTAAACTTAAAAAGATAAATTTATTATTTTAATCTGAATAATCTGTATAAATTTGATGGTTAAAATTATGGTCAGTGAGAGCAAAAGTCATTCGAGGTTTCAACTGTGGGATCCATAAGATATAAGCTCTATCTATAGCGAGTGGGTATGCCATTTCATAACCAGATAGGTGAGAAAGCGACTAGGAAGAGAGGTTGCTGTGAGAGCTCATCCGTAGAGCAAGGAATTGCTATATCTTCTTTGTGGGATCACCACTTTGGTAAGTAGATAGATGCCTATGATTTATGTAGATTAAATCATGTGAAAGAATAGATTTATTTTGAGTACATTAATTAGATGTTTATAAATTAATGTGTTATAATTATGCTTGTTAGAACGTTAATAAATTAATATGTTATAATTATGCTTGTTAGAAAGCATAACTTAGATTGTTGAAATCAATGCCTTAGATGAATATGAATTTAATTTGAATGCATGGCATTTATTTCAAATAAGATAGATTGGTTTTGATTAGAATGTGTGCATTTGTATTAGTTAGATTCCAACAAAGAGCTGCATTGGATTTTCTAATAACAAGGTTTGGATACATTATAAGTTTGTTTGAATGTAAAGTTATTAACTTTGCCATATATATGTGGATTAGAGTTTGGAGTGCATGTAGTCTGCACATGTTACATTCGATGCATGTTGTGCACGTTATCTAAGACACATGCATTGCGGTTGGAATGCAAGATGTTCACGTGTGAAAGGATGCATTAGAATATAATAATATGCATGGTTTTAATGTGATCAGATCCATTGAACTATTCTGTTATGTATGTGTTAATTTAGCATGAGAGTTCTGGAACATTGTTGCTATGTAGTCATTGTGTATGATGATGAAAAGTTACTGACTATTAGAAATGCAAATCTATTAGATTTAATTTATTTTTGGGCAATTAGCTTTTTAAGTATAAGATGCAGTCGACCACATAGAATATGAAATGAAGATTATGGTCATCAAGAGATTAGAAGTTCTTATCATTAGGAAATTAGAAAATAAACAAAATGGTTTTAGAAAATCTAGTGGCTGGAGGAATCAATGGGACACACGTCCTTGCCCCCCTATCACCTGAGAGAGTGAGATTAGGCTAGGCTTAGCTATGCCCAATCCCTCTTCTTAACCTATCACCCGACCAACCAAAGCCTAGACATAGGCCCAGCTCCCATGCCCTAGTTGGCTCCGTTGCCAAGCTATACCCAAACGGAATAGTTTCAAACCTAGCAATGGTGGCGGGTAATGATGGTGGCAATGACAGTAAGGACTGGAGAACGTCAGCCATGACCGATGGAGGCATCTGGCCAAGTAAAGCGAACCAGGCCCACGCGTGTTGGTAGACCAGCCAACCGGGCGACCTAGCCATTCGCCAAGGTGGGATTTGCTAATGTTGGTAGAAGTTTGCCAGCCTGGGGAAGTGCAAAGATTTGTACTGTGATGTTGTTGCATCCCATAATTTTTTATTTTGGATGATTAAGTAGTTAATTTTATAATTTTTAGATATTTTGGATCATTAGAATTTAGATTATGATTGGGTCATGAGGTTTTAATAAACAATAATAAAGTGATGAGATTTATCTCCATAAATTCCATGCTATGGTCAGCCTAACCAATTAGGATATGATTTTAAACGTTGTACCTAATGTTTAGAAAATGGAATCGGAAGTTGAATCATTTAAATGTCTGGTTCTAGTTGAACTGGTAGAGTGAACCGGGTTAAGTTAGTAATGTCAACATGATATAATTATAATAAATAATTATAATTATAATTAGTTATCAATATCTTTACCAATTAATGAGTTTAATTTTTAAATAAGTATATTTAAATTAATATAAGTATATTTTACTTATTTTTAAATTTCTTTATATTAAAAAAAAAGAAAAATTAGTAATCAGTCTCAACTGGACCTGTGCTTCGACAGGTTCTTAGTTTGACTGGTCGAACCAGCCTATTCGATTTTTTAAACACTAGTTGTACCCAATATGTATGTATATACATTGGATTAGATAGTTATATAATTAAGAGAGTTCTAAGTTTATCTATTCTACTTACTCTACCAAATCGAATCAATTGAATAACTTTTTTGAGAAATACGAAACATCTAAGTTCTACAAGTAAAGAGATCTATTCATTGATAATAAAAATAAAAAACGTGAATGGTATTTTTTCTTTTATACAGTAGAATCTTGGTCACTCATGAATGTTAATTGGATTGATAATAAAATAGAATCCTTGTTGTTTGAGAACATTAATTGGAATGATGTTGACGAGGAGGAAAAATAATTCGGGGTTCATTTCTCCGCCTTAATGACAAAAAAAGGAATTGATCAAAATTTATTGAGTTTGACTCATACTCATAGTGATCATTTATCAAAAAATGACTCTGATTATCAAATGATTGAACAACCAGGATCAATTTACTTACGATACTTAGTTGACATTCATAAAAAAGTATCCAATGAATTATGAGATCAATAGACCCTGTTTAGCAGAAAGATTGATCTTCCTTGCTCATTATCAACAATCACTTATTCACAAACGTTGTCTAGGACTAATAGCTCTCATTTCCCATCTCATGTAATAAATAGGCTAAAGGTTTATTATTCCACAAAGGTGGGCTACAATGCAATGATACATTCATCTACAATGAAATGATACATTCATCTGTTCCGATGCAATGAATGATAGCCAACAGCTCCCATTTACTTGAGTGGGTCACATTTCTAGCCCAGGTACTGCAACATACAAGATTAACAATAGGAACAGTGCACATAGGATGTGGGTATTCAATGGATTGTAAAGATAATGCGGATGGATGTCCGAATTCAATGAAATGACTATCCTTTGTGGATAGCTGTCCACCAAGGTGGGCTGCAAAGACTTTGACGTTTGAAGGTGGAGTGGAAGATTCTTAGTTCTCCAATGTTTCTATTTTCATTTTCATTGTCTGCCTATTCTGTGGGGAAATTTGCCAAACGTCAATAATTCGAATCGTCCAGCGATAGCCCTGGCTTTCCAAAAGTAATTAGTACTGTTTCCATTTAGGGCAGGGTTATAAAAGAGGTGTTAATCAATTACACTGTTTTTGCGTCCTTTCTTACTTATTTATTTGGACAAAATACTTTTACTTTAAACTGAATAAGGCGATTTATTTTTTTATGTTTTTTTCCTTTTACATTATTCTCTACATGCTTTTTAATCATTGTTCTTATTTTTATCATTACAAATATTTTTAAAAAGAAGCCTATCATTTTTATAGCATTATTTTGTCTTTATTCTATTATATTATTTTCTAAATTGCCCATGTTATTATGTTTTTTAATCCCCTTTTATATTTTCTTCCCCTTTAAAATTCTTATTTTTTATCATCAAATCCAAGAGCTGACGCTAAGATCATATTTGAATGATAAAAAGAATTTTCCTATTATTTTTAACTCCTTTAACATTTAATATAACATTTATCTCTAAGAAATTACCTCTAATATAATTATTTATCTCACTATTATTCAAAATTTCTTATTATTATTATATATTTTTTAAAAAAGTATATGTTTTTATCTTTATTTACCTAGAAATATTACTTTTTATCTTTTTCTTTAAAAAAACGTTTTTTTATTCATTTGAAAAGATGTTATGTGTGCATGAGGCTCCCCCATTTTAGATTTAAGATGGCAAGACGTACACAATCATATGTTTATATATTTTTAAGTGGTTATTTTCGAAAACTAAAATAATCATAAACAACAAAGTAAGTGAAGAGCCTTTATCTTTTTTAACTTATTATATATTTTCATGCATTTGATTAAAGTTTCATTTTTAAAATATTTATTTTACATATTTTTAAATTGATATGACATTATAACTATTTTTAATAGTTCTATTCTTTCTTGTCATTTTATATTTGCAATCATTCTTTAGTTTTTTGGTACTTGCTGTCAGCAGTGTACATTTCAAATATACTTTTTCTTAAATACACTATAAAAAAAATAAAAGAGGACTAAAATCACATTCTTTCATCATTTTCTCTTTTTCACCATTTTGTTTTTTAATAATCTTTTTCTCCTCCTTTCCTTCTTTCCGAAGGGGCCAGGAAATGTCTATTTCCAAGTTCTACGAAGGCTCTTTTAAACCACAACCCTATCATCAGTCCCGTGAAGGTCTTGGACCGGAGGCAAGTTGATTTCCTTGATTAAAGAACAAATTGTTGGGTCCACACGGCACTGAATTTTCCTCGGAAGCTTGTGCATATATAAAGAGAGCATGGACAGATTACAAATGCAAATCATTCCATTTCCCTTCCCAGCAATAGCAAATGCAATGAAGGGTGTTGGGTGCTTCTTCCTCGTCAGGCTGCTGCTGCTTTTAGGTGCACTTCTCCTTCTTCTCACTGCTAATGCCCATGCAACCCACGCACGCATGCTCCTTGCTCCTTCGACGAGGACGATTCCAGCTGCAAGTCATCCTCCTCATCTGACATTCAGAGCTACGAAGGCAGTTGCAGCAGGCCGCGGAGAGGGAATGAGAGGGCAAGAGGCACCACCTGTACCCATGGGAAATCCTCCTGGGCGAGGTGATGGAGATTAATAACAAAAAATATAAAGATATATGATGGAGAAAAAAACGTTTCATTATGATAGTTGGATATATTTATATCATGCATCCATTTGTCGTTTTTATGGAGAATTGCATTTTCAAACTTATTCAAACCCGTTGCGAAGCTTGAAGGATTGATTTTCATGCTAGCTTGTATATGGGGAATTTGAATTGGATGTTTTAACTGATGGTGGCCTTCATCGCTGCTACAAATCCTAGCTCCAATGTTTCTACTGATCACAAAATTTCAAATATAGCGAAAATTGGAAAATATTTCATATGGAAATTAAAATGAAATTCGGCATTATGATAGAAGGATGGCTCTTCCGAGATCTTTGTCAAGAAATTGTCATAAGATAATGAATCATCATGTATTTTCTTTACACTTTGATTTTCGTCGTCTGCGTCAAATGTAGGGAGAAATTGCCAAATATCAATGTTCTCCTCGCCCTCTCTCTCTCTGAAGTGAAGAAGTCCATATATTTATATTTATGGAAAATGATTCAAAGGAACCATCCCTTTTTTAATTTTTTGAATTTTCAGATAGTAGAAGTGAAATTTAATCTAATTATCTTACTTAACACCATTTATTTATTTAGAAATTCAAACATTATATAAAAAATACATAAATAGCTCAAAATTAAGATAATTTAAAAGCTAATATTCTTCATTTAAAATTATTTTATTTCTTATATTTTATTATCTAGAATATAAGTAATTTTTATATTGTATATATAATTTTATAGATCTTTAATTAGTGTGGCCCAGATACACTCGTGATGAAAATGATTTCACAGAGGAAGTGGAGTCTATCTCTTTTTTATTTTAAGGTGGGCTGGACTTGCTGCTTCAAAGTTGGCAACGCCGACTTGCAATGGTTTACTTTTTTACTCCAAGGGCTCGAAATAAACACCTCTTTGATACCAATAATGATTCACTAGAAATTAATTAGATTTAAGAAATTAAAGCTAAGAACTTTTCATTGGTCATTGAGCTTTTTCGGGTATATTCCGTATGAGGTAAAAGAGGCAAAAAAAAAAAGAAAAGAAAAGAAAAGAAAAGAAAAGTGATGATCATAATTTCTTATGTATAGGAATGATGTTATTTATGGAGCAGATAGTTTTCAAAGAATATAAATAAAGATTTTAAAAAGTAGAACAATTGTGGTAGTTAAGTGTCACATTAACATTGAGACAAAAGAAAAAAAAGTTTTTACTAATTTTTTACTAAGAAGGAGCTTTAACTCCTCTTTTACCTCAAATGCACCCTAATCATATATGCATTAATTGGCGTCGGAGCTAATATTAAGTGATGGGCATTAAAGAGAAAGAAAAACCAGCAATATGTCCACTGTCTTTAAGCATTTAGTGATCGAAAAGAGCCACTAACAAAGGCACGGTTAGGTCTGCAGTGTCCATGGAGAGAGTAATTCCATCCCTTGCCAGCTAATTCATCGAATCTTTTTTTTTTTTTTCTTTCTTTTGGGAGTTTAGTGATTTCTTCTTGTTTGTATTTTCTTCATGGACAATGGACCTGCCCCCAAACTTGAGATATTCAGCTATTCTTGATTGAGTTTAATGGCTCAGGACAAGGGATGGTGGGTTTGTTTTACTGAATTTGTATTTGTTAGTCATAGCTTTGTGGTGCAGTTTGTTTTAATTTCCTGATTTTTATGATCAACCAAAATTTGATTTTCTTGCTTCTCAACCATTCCTGTAGATAACTAAGTGAGGTCTACATGAATTAATCTTCAAAATCTTTTGAACATCCTAATTAAAATTATCGAAAATCCTAATATATATTAGCATAGTTTTTTATAATATAATCGTAGTATATAATGACGATGCGATGGGGATTTCTGTTTATATGAAGATCAGCACATGTGAGTCTCAGCCGTGACTTGGAAGAGAAATCCCCACATCCTTCCACCCCAGATGTGCTGTTGGATTAGTGCTAGAAACTTTTGAGGCCAAACTTACAGGTAAATTCAATATAATAGTAAAGTAATTTAATTTAATTGCCTGATGGATCAAATTCAAAAAAAAAAAACAAAGAAATTCATATTCCTTAAAATAACTTACTTTCTAATAACTTTACTTTTTATTATTATTATCTACATTTTTAATCATATTACTTTAAATTTTCATTTAAAAAACTTGTCTATCTCATTTTATTTCTAAGTGCCACCTTTAGTCAATATTCAAATTAGCAGCCACTAACGTCATGAAGTCATGGTTGGGTCCAAGTCCACTGCAGCAATCCTTCCACCACTTCCCACCACCTAACGCAATGAAAATGAAGAGGGAAAATGACACCAACAGCGATTGAATTGAAATTCCATTAAAGAATGATTACACGAATGACATACTGCGTAGTCGAAACAGAAACTCACAAGCCAATACAGTTACATGTCAAGGTTGCTCGATTAATTCAATTCAACCCACCATCAGCAATCCTCACAATTAGTTAACAATTTAAGGAAGGAAATACAATAAGAAAACATTATTAAACTAGGGAAATTAAGAAATAAAAATTAAATTAATATTCAATTCTTCTATTTGGTTTACAATCCACAGATGCTAAACTGTAGTTCTCACGTGAGATTACCAACCACAGAAGGTGAGGGCCACTCAACCTTTCTTTTCCTTTTCGATGGGGATTGATATGTGGCTTCGATGGAGTTCTCCCCTTCAGCGGTGATCCTAGCTCCGGACCTCAAATGACTTGCAAGCGAATCCAACAAATATCAATATTGAAATCGTACGGCATATTAATCCATCTCGTCACAAAGTACGTGGAGTCTCTGTTGCTCCATTGGATGCTTTGGAGGCAGTGCTTGCTTTAGAACAAATGGACCCAGTGGGCCTCATAGTTTTTATCTCCGAAAGGTGCCTCTAATTATCGAAGGGAAAACAGATTTTTCTGCTCCAGGCTCTCTTCCTGTGTACATTCAATATGGGGTTTTTAAAGGCTTCACAAGGCTCACCACGCAGCTGCCCGCCCTTGGCGTTCTATTACTTCTTGTTGGACTAAGGGTTGCGCATTAGATGTAATAATACAGAATAAATGCATATTTTTCTTTTGTGCTAATGTGTCAAGAATTTGAATATTTGACTATTACCTTTTTGACCATAAAAATTTAAAATTAAAAAGATTGATTTATTATTTTAATCTCAATAATCTATATAACTTTATGGGTTAAAATTATGGTTAGTGAGAGCAAAGGTTGTTTGAGGTTTGGACCATGGGATCCATAAGATATAAGCTCTATCCTTAGCTAGTGGGTATGCTTTATCGTAACCAGAGAGGAGAGAAACGGAGTAGGGAGACAGAGGTTGCTGTGAGAGCTCGTCGGTGGAGCATGAAGGAAATTGTTCTATTTCCTTTGTGAGATCACTAGTTTGCTAAGTAAACCATATGATGCAGTAGGATCCGAGTTAGATACTGAGTTGTTAGATAGCACGTTGTTAGCACTGAGATAATTTGAATTAATAGATCAACACAAAGATCATAAATAATTATGATATTTTTCTAATTTTGGTAAATTTTGGTGTGTTTCAGTATTTTGGTCATAACTTTGGCTACGGGTATCAGAATCGCAATTATGACCCAAATTTAAAAAGATCTTTTTGGCGGGCATGTCGTGACCACCCAGCTACACTCGGTGTGCATCTTTTTAGAGCTCAAAATCCACTATTTTCCCTCCAAATCTCTAGTTTTAGTTATTTTTTTTATAATAATATTTCCTTTGTCATTTGGGAAGTGATTCTGAATTCAATTTGGGCCAGATTTTTGGCAATTTGCTTCTTTTATTATGTATTTCCTTTTGGCATGATTATTAAAATTTTGCTATTTTTGTTAAAACTTTAATAATGACAATTTTTAGCTATATAGCCTGCCTTGTGGCTGATTTTGACCATCATTGATTTGCATAAGTTTGAATTGAAATTCAGAGATGTTTCTCTGTGTTTTTAGGCGATTCTCTTGTATTTTGTTTGTTGAAACTAGCCTATAGAATAATCATTATTCTACCCAGCATCAATTGGTATCAGAGATTCAGCATCTTCTTGGCGTGAGATTTCATTAGTTTCCATGGTTGGTGGTTGTGGTCATCATGGACAGGTTCCGAACGAGGAAGTCCTACATCGTGATCATAACGTTCAAGATGTGATGATTGAGGATTTATAGAGGCAAATTGCAGAGTTAACCTAACGTCTAATGACGCAGGATTTCGGTGATCGTGAGGTGGAAGATCATGATTCCAAGTCCAGTTTTGAAAACCCATTTCACAATCATGTTCGATTCTGGGAGCACCATCGTCGGGAAGATCATCATGCAGACCTCGATTTCAGAGTAGATCTGCCCAAGTTTTTTTGTACATTACAGGCTGAAGGATTCATCAATTGGTTGAATGAAGTGGAGCGTATTTTTGAGTATAAGGAAGTCCTAGATCATGTCAAAGTAAAACTGCTTGTCATCAAACTCAAAGGTCGAGCCTTTGGATGGTGGGGGCAGTTGAGGCGATCACAAGACAGGTAGGGTAAGACCAAGATCACGGATTGGGAGAGAATGAAGAAGAAAATGAAGAGTCACTTCCTTCCTTTCAGCTACACTAAAACTTGTTTCAGCAACTTCGTTTGTTAAGGCATGGCATGAGATCGGTTGATGATTACAAGGAGGAATTCTATCAATTGATTGCCCGAAATGATTTATCTGAGACAGAAGAACACATGGTGGCACGATATTTGGGGGGATTACGACAACTCCTACAGGATGTCCTCAGCCTTCACTCACTGTGGACCATTTCTGAAGCATACCAGTATGCACTTGCTGCGGAAAAACAATTAAACAGGAGGCCAATGATCAGAGATGATCAAAGCAGTTGGTCAGTTCGCTCTCAAGAATCTTATCCTGCCCAATAACCACCACAAGGTACTTTTAACTCAAATATTAAATATTTCAGATGTGGTGAACAGGGACATAGATTGACTGATTACAGGTAGCTTGCTAGTCAGAAGGGCAAAAATCTCCTAATTGAAGAAGAAGATATGGTAGAAACTAAGGAGATTAAAGAGCCTGTGTATGACGATAATGAAGATGGAGATGTGCTGTATGGCAATGGCCATGAGACTCTAGTCATTTGTAAGAGTTTATTGACTCCCAAGGGCAATTCAGAGGACAATTGATTGAGAACCAATATTTTCTACACAACCTACACAATTGCAAATAAAGTCTGCAAGATGATCATTGACAGTGGCAGTTGTGAAAACATAGTGTTTGAAGAGGCTGTCCAAAAATTGCAGTTGAAAATAGATCGTCATTCCAAGCCGTACAAATTATCCTGGCTGAATAAAGGCAGTGAGGTAACAGCAGATAGGCGATGCCTAGTTTCTTTTTCAATTGGCAGAAAATATTTTGATAATGCTTTGTGTGATATTGTGTTTATGGATGCTTGTCATGTATTGTTAGGCAGACCTTGGCAGTATAATTGTAGTGTTATTCATGATGGGCGGAAGAATACATATTCCATTAGCATCAATGGGAAGAAGATTGTGTTAACACCTCGTTAAGAAGGTACCACTCCTACCCCGGTAGCCAATAATACTAACCTGCTTTCTATGTCCAGGTTTTTAGTTGAGTTTAAGCATGGAGACATGGTCTATGCTTTGTTGCCTTGTGGGAATAATGCAACAGACATGAATATAGAATTACCAACAGAGGTGCAATAGTTGTTAGTAGAGTTTTCTGACCTAATGCCAGAGGATCTTCCTTCTGGACTGCCACCTATGGGGAAAATTCAACATCAAATCGACCTTGTTTCGAGATCCAATCTGCTTAATCGATTGGCATATCATCTCACTCCCAAAGAATAGATGAGCTACATCAGTGAGAGTATGAGCCCTTGTGTAGTTCCTGCTTTGCTGGTGTCGAAGAAAGATGTCTCTTGGCCTGCCTGGATGATATGTTAGACCAGTTATCCGGTTCTAAGGTCTTCTCAAAAAATTGACCTTAAAAGCGGATATCACCATATTAGAATAAGGCCTCGAGATGAGTGGAAGACAGCGTTTAAGATACAACATGGGCTGTATGAGTGGATGGTCATGCCTTTTGGGCTATCCAATGCACTTAACACAGTTATGAGGTTTATGCATTAGGTTTTATGACCTTTCATAGGAAAATTTACTGTTGTTTACTTTGATGACATCCTCATTTATAACCCGACATGGGCTTTACACTTTGATCATCTCCGTGCTGTTTTGATATGTTGAGGACGGAGCTCCTGTTTGTTAATCAGAAGAAGTGTTCTTTCTTTACTACTTCTGTAACTTTTCTTAGTTTTGTTGTATCTATTAATGGTGTTCATGCAGATCAGTTAAAGAAAGATGCGACCTTAGAGTGGCCTAAACCAAAGACCTTGCATGATGTCAGAAGTTTCCATGGGTTGGCGTCCTTCTATCGTCGGTTCATCAGAAACTTTAGCACCCTGATTGCTCCATTCACAGAGTACCTCAAGGGACATGATTTCCAGGGGTCTGAGGAGGCAGAGGCTAGTTTTCAACTGGTCAAGTAGAAGATGATGGAGACACTAGTTTTGGTACTTCTTGATTTTGAAAAGGTGTTTGAGGTAAATTGTGATGCATCTAAAGTTGGCATTGGTGGTGTTTTGAGTCAGGAGGGATGCCCAAAAGCTTTTGTCAGTAAGAAGCTATCAGGATCAAAGAAAAATTATTTCACCTATGATCTAGAGTTTTATGCCATAGTTCAATCAGTGAAGCATTGACATCACTACCAAATATAGAGTGAGTTTATTCTTACCACTAATCATGAGGCCCTAAAATATATCAATGGCCAACACAAGCTAAGTAGACAGCATGCCAAGTAGGTGGCATACTTGCAGGAGTTCACGTTTACACTTAGGCACCAAGCAAGGAGTCTGAACCATGTTATAGATGCACTGAGCCGTCGTACATTGCTCCTTACCACCATGAGCACTAGAGTTGCAGAATTCGAAGCTTTCTCTAATATGTATGCTGCAAATCTTTCCTTTACTTCAGGAGGTAACTGATGGTCAATGACATGATTTTATTTTGCGTAATGGTTATCTATTTTGTGGATTACAATTGTGCATTCCAGATTGTTCACTAAGGCAACAGATTATTAGTGAACTTCATTATGAGGGTCACTTTGGGTGAGATAAGATGTTGGCTCTAATCTTTTCTAATTATTATTAGCCCAAGTTAACCAGTGACGTAACTTATTATATGGAGCATTGTTATGTGTGTCAACGGTCTAAGCAAGTTCTCGCTAATGCGGGCCTATACACACCTTTTCCCATACCTGAAGCCTCATAGTTTGATGTTAGTATGGACTTTGTGTTGGGATTATCTCGTACCTAACAGGCCTTGGATTCTATTTTATTTGTCGTTGATAGGTTTTCCAAGGTGACCCATTTTGTAGCTTGCAGGAAAACAATGGATGTTGCCCGGATCGCTCATCTTTACTTCAAGGAGATTATGCGTTTACATGGTGTTCCCCGATCTATTACTTCAGATCATGACACCAAGTTCATGAGTCATTTTTGGAGGAGCTTATAGGAGAAACTGGAGAACCGGAGTTTGGGGAACCTTTTGAGGAGGTTGGCAGGAACTAAACCAAAGCAGTGGGATTTGGCGTTATCTCAAGCAGAATTTGCCTATAATAGGTCAAAGAATAGATCCATAAGAATGGGCCCATTTGAGATTGTCTATGGTCAAAATCCATTCGGGGTGCTTGACTTAGTCCCTATTCCACGTGTGGGTCGTTTGGGTCTGTTGGGCCATGGAAAATCAAAAGGAGCCATCTAGCTGTAGCCGAGCAGCTGTCCGACCGATTGATGACACCTG